>JAWQRP010000764.1:0-23960 GCA_033557875.1 Quadriops clusia
GGGGAACGAGCCAGTGGGCAAGTTCCTAACATGTCATCAATATGTCACAACTTTTGGTTATTGTCAACTTAGAGACAGATTCCAAAATTCAAGGAGTTAAAAAAAAAAAAAAAAAAAAATTATAATCGTTCAAGTTATGGATATTAATATGTACAAATCTTTGGTGTAATGGGGTCATAATTAAAAATGTACGATTTGAAATCATATCTATGTTTCATTGTTTCTAGTAAGTAATTATTCGATTGTTTAAAATCAGAATACAATGTATTATTATTTTGCAATGGCAGTACTCTAAAACTACTTTATAAATATATTTTTTTAATCCTTTAGACGTAAAAAAAGAATGTTTTTTTCCGCATTAATTGAAAAACATATTGGTTTAGGAGATTTCATGTTAATCGAATTTTCTTAGAGAACATTCAACTACCCTACTTAGGTATTTTATCGTATTTTTTAAGGGTAGATTAATAGCTTTCATCTCTTTTTTGCAAATTGAGGAAACAAAGAGGTTCTACGCCTACTGCCCCACTAATTAATTTGTAGACCATTTACAAAACAAACAAGTGACTCAGTCACCCATGTAATGGGTCGAGTGTTTTCTTTTTAGGTTGGATCCGTTTCAGAAATTACCCGAATCAAGTAATCGGTCGTGAGTAACATGAGGAGTACATTAGTGCTAGTGCAAAGATGGGTGCTGAGATAAGTGGGCAGCGTGTCAGGCAAGCGAACACATCAGAGGCGGCTGCGGCGAGAAAAGTTGAGTGTTCGTCGTATGCACGCGCCGTCGCCTCCTGGATGTCAGCCGAGCTATGGCTGCACCTTGACGTCCGACCAGCTAAAAGCCCGTCCATGTCTTGTCGCCTCATCAAATCTGTCCTCAGGGCCTCCGCCTTTATACTCACCAAGCTCTTCTTCTTCCTTTTTACCAAGAAAAAAATTGTCGCGCTTTGGCTTTATCAAACCACTTTGAACATGCCTTTTAAGGCATGTAAACGTTCATTGCCGAAACTCAAAGGGTTAAGAAAAAGTTCGAAACTTGCAAAAGTGCACTTTCTGAGATACTGCAAAAGATTGAAGACCCCTTTTAGTTCATGCATATGATTTCTTTGCTATTTTCCTGATTTTTATTCATAGAAGTTAGTGTTATGTAATAAAATATATAAATGTGCATCAACTAAATGGTAAAAGTAATAACTATACAGGGTGTCCCATCCTCGGCGGATCGGTGGAGGGTGGCTTTACTACTGAAGTTGTACACAACAGTTTTCATGAGTTATACATACTTCAATGTTTTGAATTACAACCGTTGAATATAGAGTATATATACTCTATATTCTATATATACTCTATATTCAATGTTACAACATTATTAAAATGCCAAATTAACAAATACATTTTATAGTAGAATAAAAGTTTGTGCGGTGTGAATTCGATCATTATTTATATTATAATTTTTATATTATTAATTATACGATGACATAAACATTCATAATGTAAAAATTAAAAATGTTTATAAATTCTGAATAAGCGAAGAAAGTATTAACGAAAAGATATTAGTTCACCAAAAATTACGCGAGGAAATTTATTATTTTCTAGAAAAATCATAATAATCATAAAAAAACATGAATTTCAATTTTAACGTTTTTAATAAATATTTTGAGCCCCTATTAAATAACAGAAAAGTGAAACAGACAGGATTCGCGTCGGGCAAGCTTTCCCTTGAAACACTGATCAATTTAGAACCACCACCTTTAACCGTCTCTCTGAGTAATGTTTTGAACAAAAATTATCTAAAAAAATTAATACCTCGAAAAATATTCATTTTTGACAATGAAATCAAGTACCGCTGGAAAGGTCTAAATAACTAGATTTAGGAAAAAAATTAAAATGGTGGGGTGCCATTTAAGAAAATGCCCGTGATGTTTCCTGTGCGCCCCCTAATTATATTTGGAGATAAAAAATATTTTAAGAAGGTACTTTTTTAATGCAATATAACTTTTGATCTACACATTTGGTCTAACTTCAGTAATAAAGGCACAATCCAGCGATCCGCCGAGGTGGGGACACCCTGTATATGTTCTACAACATCTGTTTCCTTGAAATTAACAAGTTTATAAAATTTTACGTTTAATTTGAAATTTAAAAAATATAATGAAGCGTGTATTATAGATGTAAACATCTATGATCACTACCTATGAATATGCTTAAAACGTGTATTGATAAATGGTTTTTTTTTTAATTTTTCTAAGACATCATTAGATAGCTACGTAATTTGGATTATCGACTTGATTCTATCGTCATTGTAATTATAGTTAATATCTTTATCTATAATGTAAGCGCCTTTTTCAGATAAAATTTCCTTACTATTTCTAGCTAACAAATCACAAAATATTGAACAGACCTACATATTGCACAATTGGCGGAGGCACACGTGCAAATCTAATACCTTCCATAGTTCATCGGCATATGTTTGTATTTACATATTCTGAATGTGTAGTAAACCTTAAATCTCGATTTGTAAATAACTGGAAATTCCAACATGCTTACTTTTTCAGACTTTTTAAATTATATTCAGCAATATTAATTATTTCTGCAAATAGGGAATGTTTACATAAGTAGTGCGTGCAACGGCAGCACGTCGTCAACAATTACAAGGATTGTAACGCTTGTGCAGCTGTATTAATTAATATTTTATCAAGTTCCGTAACATATAAAACAGGGCCTAGCATATGTTTTTAAATGTAAAATTAATACGTCAATTAATATTGTTTATTTATTGTCGCCATTATCATATGATTTGAATATATTTACATAATTTTCGTAGAACGCAAGCGGTGGACGGTGTCCATTTATTCCAGTACTTGTTAGAGTCATACCCGAATGAGCGAGGTGTCCAGCGATAAAAATAGTGAGAGAATGGATCACATTTTTCTTTCTGAACAGTTTTCCCAGAGCGTTAGCTACACCGCCGACCGAATTGTGGGCAGCAGAGATATTCCAATAAATTACGTTCACACAATTAAAGCTATATCGTCTTTTTTCGAGGTGAGACTGGCTGGGTTGTCACCTATAATTTATTAGGTTTGAATTCGGCAGCTTCTCAGAGCGTCTTTATACTTCAGTACAGTAGTGGAAGCTCGGAGCTCGTTTTGAACTCTGCGCTGCTGGGGTGTAAACTTGAACACTTATATTAAAATATTCCGTGTGTATTGTTAACACCTGTGACTCGACCCAGGAGAGCGGTGTAGTGTAGCTACACGTCGCGAGTTTCAAGTAACGTCTGGTAGGAATATTCAGATAAATTGAAAGTTATAACTACGCAATAAAGCCTTCATTAATTATGTATGTAATTAGGGATAGCTTATGACAAATTTACAAATTAATCATAAAATGATTTACTGTCTTTAAACTCAAATAGTTATAACATTACTTTTCCTTCGAATGGACAAGAAGCCTCATCAATTAAGCACGTTGGAATTTACCACAAATTGAGCTTTATCTCCAACACGACAAAAATATTTTGTCGTGATTTGAGCAATGCAATTCCGAGCATTCCTTATTGACAGCACAGGTCATCTCAAACAGAAAAATCGTTATCAAAAATGCAAATGAAGCGAGGTCCGGGATACGTGTTACCCGATAAAAATATCAGCCCAGCGCTGGAGTTCTCAGACAGGACGGCTTCGATCAAAGGACCGAAAAAAGTTTTGTCAACTTCAGCTCGGTCTCCGGTTCCACACTACTGTTATATTAATATTAAATTCTTTCCTTTTACAAGCGTGACAGAACGAAAATGACTCAAAAAAGTTACGACATTTACCAGTTTTAATCGGGCGACCTTCAGTCTGCTGCTCGTCCGAGTGGAGGTTATATTGCCCCATTGAGAGGAAGCGGCACTTGAAGGGTTTGTTTAATCGATTAATTGGGGGTAAAGATAAATATTTGATCCTAAGATTTGTGTGCCCTAATTTCTCCTAAAGTGGTTCCCTATGGTTTGTTTTCACTTTGATTGTTGCATTTCTGAGCAGTGTCTTGAAAAAAATCCTGTTTAAGAAACTCCACCTAATAGTAGAATAATATTTAATAAATGATCCGGTCCTGCAGCTTCTCTCCATCGAAACGCACAGTAGCCGAGAGTCGCGCTGCTGAATAACATACGCTTAATTAAAATACCCTACTTAACATATTGCAAATGTAAATTTATTATGCACAGAGATACAAACCCATTTAATTGCGATAACCATACAGATACTACAGAATATGAATAGAGTACGGAATAAATTTAACGTTTCGTTAGGATTTGATTTCATCTAAAACGTTTTTGTCTTCTGCAAATGCATATAAGTAAATTAACTTCTTGCTTACTATTGTTATTTTTTCCTTGGTCACTTCGTACCGTTACCAAGGGACGCACTTTTCTCCACGCACTCTTCCGCATGGAACGCTGAAAGAGTTTTTTACATCTGCATGTTTACGATTGCCGCAACGGCATGCATACGCATATCTAATTTGCAGATGCACTGCTAGTGCGTTTTTAGTTTCCTTTTGCGTAAGTTATTGGAATGTAATAAATTTAATTAACGCTCTGCATTTAATTTTCTTACTTTACTGCTATGAGAATGCGCGAATAAAATATTCCGTTTTTACCATTATAGTAAAACACAAAAAATATAGTGGGACTAATTGCGTTTCTTCGTAGGAAAGTCATACCTAACCTGCAAACGAAACGATTTTGAATGTCCAATTAACTCGTTTCTCCACAGCATTCAACGAAACATTCGATAGTACAAACGATCCCAAGATTTTATGCTTAATTGTAAGTTTTAATGAAGACATATCTGTGCATCTGGTTTCAAATTAAAACGTCTTCCATTCAGGTACACAAGTACAGTGCTGTTCCGATACGTTATAAACAATAACAACTACTTCTATTCGTATTAATTAAATTGGATACAATACAACCTGATTGAATACTAATTTCAAAGTATTCAATCGGCGTTTTCAGATGTCTTTCTTTCATGCCTAAACTACAACGGTACAAATATAATTTCCTTCGAAAGCAAAGCAACTTAACAAACGGAAATATATTTGTCAACCTTCACAGGTACGTTACATGCGATCCACCCTATATACTTATGTGAAAATAAAGAACATTTGAATAAAGGAATAGCCTTATTGTTGTTGGTGGCAAAATTGAGGTTCAACGACATGCATTTCATTATTAGTAACAAAAGACCCTTCTAAGAAAATGCATTAAAGTTTTATTCGCGTTGGTTTTATTAATTTCACATTTATAATTTTTTATGATGCTGTCAGTAAGCAATTTGCGGGACGTCTCCGTTTGAAATTATACAATTAGTGACGACTCTTGAATGATGACTGCCTTTGGCCGATTGTTGACTGATCACGATTTAACAGCCTTGTTAACTCCGCAGCGTAATATGGTAGTAATAAGATGTCTAAATGATTAATGGATACATTTCAATTCACCTCGTTACTGACAAAATAATGCGCGTTTCAAAACGCTGCGTTTCGTCTGGTCGCCTTTCTTTTTGTACACATGTTCGAGGTTTCTGAAGAGAGTCCTCTGATGGTTTACAACAACTTAATTTTCTCTCCACTCACTCTTAAAAATGAATCGTCCCATTTAAACTCGGAACGCAGATGCACCGATACGTAAATTTCCAATTTTTTATTTCATCCAGCAATCCAATTGTGCAGCGCCAAATTTCTAAGAATTTTTCACCATGTACCTGTAGCAATACAAAGCAGTAGTAGGCAAAATAAAACAAAATTACATTTGTCATTGGTAAAATTAATTCGTCAAAATTCACAATGATGTTACAACTCACCTTCAAAATCAAAAGAGTAAAATGTCGAAAATTCGATGGCTCTTAATATTGACTATTGCTTTAACATTAGCTAACTCTACACCGGATTTGGATCGTGCAAGAACTATTCTGACGCACCTCAACCAAAAGTTTTCGAGATTATACAATAGGAAATCCACAGCAGAATGGAACTATTTTACAAACATCTCGGAAACAAGTGAAGATCTCTTCATAAACATATCGATTGAAATTGCAGCTGAATTGAAGGAGTCATTGAAAGAAATTGATAATTTTAATTGGAGAGCAATAGAAGATTCATACCTTTTGAGGCAATTTAATTTGTTTTCGAGCCTTTTATATCAAGAACTTTTGCCGGCTGAAAAATATCAACAATTACTGAAGGCTATTCTCACAATGAACCGAATATACATAACAACCACACTTTGTAGAAGAAACAGTAAAGTTTGCGACATGAAACTAAATCCAGATGTTTTTAATTTATTTGCAACGTCTCGCAATTCGTCCGAGCTGGAATATTATTGGATTCAATTAAGAAAACTGATAGGACTCAACCTAAAGAAAAATTACATTCAGTACGTCCGGTTGATGAACGATGCAGCTCGTTTGAAAAATATAAGGGACGCTACTGACGTGTGGTTTTCACTATATTTAGAAACTGGTAATATAAAATCGCAGATGATGAATCTCTGGAATAAAACTCAGCCTTTCTATCTTCAGCTGCATGCTTTTGTTCGCAACAAATTGAACCGTTTATATGGCGACATAGTCTCTCCGGCTGGCCCAATTCCAGTTCATTTGTTAGGAAATATATTTTCGCAAACGTGGGGAAACATTGCTTACATAACTAAACCTTTTGTGAATGCCAGCAAATTGTACTCTGAGCAGATCGGAGATAATTTGGAAAAACCAGAATATACCCTCCTATCCATATTTAAAACAGTGGAGAACTTTATGACCTCCCTTTCTTTCAATTTATTGCCGGCCAAATTTTGGAGGCAGTCACTTTTCGAAAGACGTACTGATAAATTGGAAATGGACTGTTACCCAAAAATTTATAATTTTTTTAATGAAAGTGATGTACGTATTCAGTTCTGCGCCACCGTTGATTCCAAAAATTTCTACGTTGCACATGCCATTATGGCCGGTGTATATGCTACTATGGCGTATCTTAACCAACCATTTATTTATCAAGATTTTCCAATTCCCGGACTGGATTATGGTATTATGTATATGATCCAATTGTCTATTAGAACAAACAAACATTTAAGAAAAATTCAACTTGTAGCCAACAAATCTTCTAAGGTAGAAGAGGATCTGAACAATTTGTTCCATACCGCTTTACATGATATTCCTCTTATTTCTTATGCGTTTATGGTGGAAACGTGGAGATGGGATATATATTCCGGAGTAACTGATGCAAGTGAATATAACTGTCATTGGTGGAAGTTAGTGGCAAAATTTCAAGGGCTTGAACCTCCTGTTAACCGAAATGAGGACAACTTCGATCCAATTTCAAAACAAGAAATAGCCAGTAACAAAAGTTACATTCGACGATTTATTGGCATTTTTTTACAGTTTCAGATTTATCGGGCCCTTTGCATAGAAGCTGGAGAATACAGTCCATCCGACCCGAAGAAACCGTTGTTCAATTGTGACATCTACGAGAATCGTGTGGCTGGGAACTTGTTAAAGGAAGTGCTTGAAATGGGAAAGTCACGGCCTTTCCCTGAAGTCCTCGACCTGTTGACAGGCTCAAGGACAATAAAGGCAGATGCTCTTTTCGAATACTTTGATCCTCTCATCAAATGGGTATATAAAGATAATCAGAAAAATAATCTGCAAATTGGTTGGCATGCACCGACAAAAAGTTGTTACAGTGACTTGTTATAGTGACTATTGAGCGTATATGTACATTATTTTGTATTATGCACTTTATTGTAAGAAATGTTTGAACTAAAACAGAACATAATTTATTTTACTCTGTTGCAAGTTATGAAATTTCCGCCATCGTTTCTTAAATCGTAGAACTTTACGAGAGCAAGTACATTCAGGCACTTTTCCAAAAAAATTCTCCTTTTGTTATAACCAAATTTATAACATCTAATGGAAACCATTAGATACATAAGTTCGTTTTCCAAATTCACGGTTCCCTTTGCATGGAAGCTGCACATTTTACCATTTAATCGAGCAAACCATCATACAAATGCGACATATACGGAAGTTACGAAGGTGGATTATACGGAAAGAAGCACTTGAAGTGGGTAAGTCGAAAATACTGCCAGATGTGGGCGCACGCATGATTGGAAGTTGTTGAATTAAAAAAGAAGAACCACAATCGGTTGTTTAAGTAGATCATCTGATTGTGAAGGTTTCAGTAAAATTCCTGCAAATGGGAAATATTATACTAATGTGTAGTAGGCAGTATAACAAGCAAAATTATTTGTCAAAATTTGCAATGATTTGAACTCACCCTCAAAATTTTATAAGAAAAATGTCGAAAACACGGTGGATGGTTTTATTACTAACCATAACTTTGCCGTTGGCGTTTACTGCACCAGAAGTTGATCGTGCGAAGGCATTCCTGGAGCAACTAAACCAGAAGTTTTCGAGATTATACCATATGAAGTCCACAGCAGAATGGAATTATTTTACAAACATCTCGGAAACAAATGAAGATGTGTACATAGCCGATTTAAGTCAAATCGCCGACGAACTCAAACAATTGTTGAAGGGGATCGACAATTTCAAATGGAAAGCCATTCAAGATATGAACGTGGTTAGGCAGTTTAAATTATTTTCGATACTTTTGTACCAAGAACTTTTGCCAACGGAGAAATACAAAAAATTACTAAGAAATATTTCAACCATGAGCAGACTGTATATAACAACAAAAATTTACAGAAAAGGTGCTAAAGTAGCTGACATGCGATTAATTCCAGATGTGCTGGAAGTATTTTCTAAATCTCGAGATCCGAATGAGTTGGAATATTATTGGGTCGCCTGGAGAAAGGCAGTTGGGATAAATCTGAAGAAGTACTACGTCGAACACGTTCAGTTAATGAATGAGGCTGCCAAAATCAAAATGTTAAGGGATGCCACCGATATCTGGCTATCTTTATTCGAAGAAGCAGGGGCAGGCGGTGTAAAGTCTCAAATGATGAATCTTTGGAGTCAAATAAAACCTTTCTACGTTCAACTCCATGCGTTTGTTCGACATAGATTAAGGGGACAGTATGGCGATTTAATATCTCCAGCAGGACCAATTCCGGGACATTTAGTGGGCAACTTATTTGGCCAAACCTGGGGTTCAATTGCAAATATAGCGAAACCCTTCGTAAATTCAAGTTTATTACATATAGAGCAAATGGAGGATGCTTTTAGAAAACAAGGATATTCTCATCTCAGCATGTTTAGAATTGCTGAAGAATTCATGAACTCATTATCCTTCAATTTATTGCCATCGAATTTTTGGGGGCAGTCAATTTTCGCCAGATACGACGATAACCGTGAAATGGATTGTCAGCCGAAAGTTTATAATTTCTATGCTAACAAAGACGTAAGAATTCATTTATGTGCCGGTATAAATCCGTCCAGCTTTTATATGGCACACACAGTTATAGGACAAGTGTATGTGATTATGTCCTATCTTAATCAACCTTTCATTTACCAAGATTACATTATTCCTGGTTTTGATTTGGGGGTTATGTATATGATAAACTTATCTATTGGAAACACAAAACATTTACGCAAATTTTCACTTATTGCCAACGTACCTTCAACCATGGAAGAAGACATAAATAATTTATTTTACACGGCCTTAAATGCATTCCCTTATATTGCGTTTGCTTATATGGCGGAACTTTGGAGATGGGACGTATTCTCTGGCTCGGCTGATCCGAACGAATACAACTGCCATTGGTGGAAATTAGTGGACACCTTCCAAGGACTAGAACCTCCGGTCAATAGGAATGAAAACAATTTCGATCCTGTCTCAAAGCAACACTTGGTTATTAACAAAAACTACATCCAAAACTTCTTTGGATCGTTTTTGCAGTTCCAAATCTTCCGGGCCCTTTGCATAGAAGCTGGAGAATACAATCCTTCTAATCCAAATAAACCATTGTACAAATGCGATATATACGGAAGTCGTGATGCTGGACACCTACTGAAGGAAGTGCTCGAAATGGGAAAATCCAAGTCTTTCCCTGACGTTTTAGACGCATTAACAGGATCCAGGACGATTAGAGCCGATGCTCTTTTCGAATACTTTGATCCTCTTTTCAAGTGGTTGCACAACGAAAACTTGAGGAATAATGTGTACATAGGTTGGCATTCGCCTACAAAAACTTGCTTTAATTAATGTACCTGATGGCAAAAGAATTTTTTTAATAAACAGTATTTTCTTGTCCTTGCCTCTTATAGTCTTTGTTGAAGGGTAGATGTTTTTCGGAGTTCGTATTCTATGTAAAACGTTGCTTTCCACTTTAAATCTATTGGTTCACTCCTATTCTTCAATTACAATATGCTGAAATCTATTGTTCATAACTATCCCAGATAGTATGTAGCCATTATGATTAGATCTATTTTTGTGTCCGAATGGAATATGATAAAAAATTATCAAATTCATGCACAACATAAGTTGGAACAAGTTACATATGTTATTCAAGATCCATAATAGGTTTTTTTTAAGTGTCCCAATACGTTGTTCAGAATTACCTAATATTTTAAGATTTGAAGTTATAACTTTTAATAATCGTGAACTCCACATCCTCCATTAATAAAAATTCAGTTTTAACATTTCTTTAAAGAGAAACACATACCATGTCGATTCTATAGAGTAAATACTTCTACCAATTATTATTATTATTGAATAACCTGAGATAACAACCTATATTACAGACACTACTAGAAATGACATTTAATTTTAAATGACAAAATCCATTTTACTTGTCGCTTTACCTGGTCGTGAAGTTCTTATGCTCGAGAAATTACAAAATGTACAGTTTCTGAATTATAGAACCTAGTGGCCAGTGCAGCTATTAGTAAATAAACAAACAAAACCTAATTAGCTGAACTTGACCGATTTACCTAGTAGGTGAGTAAAGGTAACAAATTGATGAAAAACAAATTTGTTTATTTGTCAACAAAATTTACAGTACATACATTTTTCATCTGCATTTTATTCCAAATTAATTTGTAGTAGTTCCAATCCTATCTCCACAATTGGTACAGTATGGTGAAGTCACTGTGGAGGTTGCAACGCGTGTTAATTCTACTTTTGCCGCTGGTAAGCCAGGATGACTTAAGATCTACGAGGACTTTTATGGAGCGTCTCAACCAGAAGTGGGCAAAAATTGACCACGCGAGAACAACTGCAGAATGGAATTATTTCACAAACATTTCCGAAGCAAATGAGGACGTGTACAAAAATGTTTTTAGTAGCATTGCCAACGAACTAAAACAATCGCGGAAATAGATAACTTCGATTGGCACAATCTTGGCGATCCTGATTTTGAATGTCAATCAAAACTGTTCGCCAACTTGCTATTCTAGGAACTATTACTCGCTAGAAAGTACAAGACTCTATAGATATTAATTAAGAAAATATCTTGAAAGATCGTAAAACAATATCAGGAAAAATGCCTGATGTTAAATAGAAAAGTTGCTCAGCGGTACTTGAAACTGTTCGTTTTAAAATTATGAAAATATTGGTGATGTGAAAAATGAAATCTTATAAAAGAGCTCAAGAAGGAAAGTGAACATAATAATTTTAAATTTTTCAGTGCAACGCGATTAATTAACAATGTGTTTTTTTTGTGTATAATCTGCAAATCTATTTTTCATGTACCTAGTGAAAATACAAATAAACAAAACAATATTATTTTGCTTTCTAAGAAACATAATTGTCTTACGGTTTAATAAATTGCACCTGTTAAGTAATAAAATAAAAACAAAAACATAGTAGGTGTTAACAAACTCAGGACAAATTTTATTTACCTACTTGCCAAAAATTTTAGTATTTTATTCATTCAAAGAACACGGTAAATTTTCAGTACTCGAAGTATCTCCATCAAAATTGCTACAGCATGGCATCAAAGCGTTGGACAGTGCTTTTCTTGATTCTTCTAATTTTGCAGATACTGGTACACCAACTTGACACAAGATCTGCTGGAACATTTATGGAGCGTCTCAACCAGAAGTTGGCAAAAATTTACAGCTCGATAGCAACAGCAGAATGGAACTATTATACCAACATATCTGAAGCGAACGAGGACATGTATATAAAAGTTCTGTGCGAACTTGCAAACGAACAACAACAATTGCTGAAGCAAATGGAAGAATTTGATTGGAAGGGCACAGGAGATCGCAATTTGCAAAGGCAGGCGAAATTATTCTCGACACTTTTATTGCCAGAACTTTTGCCACCAGATAAGTACAAAAAATTAATTAAGTCGATGCTTGCCATGGTTAAAATATTGTCAATCACGAAAATCCCTCAGCCGGGTAGTGAAATTGCGGATTTACGAATATTTCCGGATGTTATAGACATATATTCAAAATCTAGAAATGCTTCACAGTTAGAAAACCTTTGGGTAACTTGGAGGAATATGGTAGGAAAAAGCTCGAAACCTTTCCTTAACGACTACGTTAACTTAATAAACGAAGCAGCACAAATAAAAAAATTAAGAGATGTCACTGATTATTGGTTTTCTTTTTACGAGGAAATTGGAGATGTTAAATCAACAATTAAAAGATTTTTTACCCAAATACAACCGTTTTACAACCAACTGCATGCCTACGTCAGATATAGATTAAAGCAAGAATATGGGAAACTAGTATCATCAAGAGGGCCAATTCCCGCTCATTTGGTAGGGTCCTTTTGGATTCGCAGTTGGGAGAGGTTAACAAGTCTGATAAAGCCTTTCAACGGTAACACAACAGTGCACATAGAGCAAATGAATGCTGCTTTCAAAGAACAAGGTTACTCACCCATCAGCATGTACAGGACGGCTGAAGATTTTTTAGTTTCGATGAACTTCAGTCAATTACCCCACAGCTTTTGGATCCAATCCATTTTCCAAAGACCTAAAGATCGCGAAATAGAGTGTCACGCAAAAATTTATAAATTTCTTAATGACGACATTAGAGTACATCAATGTATGAAAGTCGAACCTTTATATTTTTTTCAGGCTCACATGAGTGTAGCCTTAACAGAAACTTTGCTATGTTACCTATCTCAGCCTTTCATTTACCAAAAACCTGCTTTCCCAGGTTTAGACTATGCAGTAGTATATCTAATCAACTTGAACATTGTCAATACTAGGCATTTACATAAATTCACCCTAACTGAAAAAGAAGTAACTTTCCAGAATGATATAAATAATTTATTTTATGCTGCTTTGGAGAACATTCCTCACTTGACTTATTGTTACGTGTTAGAGCTTTGGCGATGGGAAGTATTTTCAAAGAAAATTGACTCCAGCAAATACAATTGCTACTATTGGCAATTGGTGCACACATACCAGGGCATCGAACCACCTGTTAACAGAGATGCTAGCAATCTAGATCTGCTCGCCAAACATCACACGATAACCAACGCTGACTACACTAAGAAGTTCTTAGCCACCCTTCTGCAATTCCAACTTCAGCGGGCCCTTTGCATAGAAGCAGGAGAATACGGGCCATCTAATCCAAACAAGCCTTTGTACAAATGCGACATATACGGAAGTTATGACGCTGGAAATATGCTGAAAGAGGCGCTTGAAGCTGGAAGATCTAAACCGTTTTCTGACATTTTGGAAGCTCTAACTGGATCGCGCTTTATTAACACCGACGCGCTTTTCGAATATTTCGACCCCTTTATAAAATGGTTGGCTGAAGAAAACAAAAAGAATGGTGTATCTATTGGATGGGAATCTTCGTCAAAGGTGTATTGTTAATGCTTGAACTTATTCTAAATTGTATTCATGTCAAATAAAGTAGTTTTGTATATTTGGCTCATAATATGCTAAGTACTAAATTTTAATATCCCTCAGATTTCGCAATTTTTTTAACCTTAAATGTAGTTCTGTGATTTTTTCCTTTTTCTTCCCCGATATTTATCGTATCTTGTAAATGTTTTCCTACTGTGGAGCCCTTTTGTCCCTGCCCAACTTTTCTTGTTACTGATGAAAATTACTTCGTTCTGTCTTAATTGAGTTACTAGAAATCAAAAAAAATGTTCCTTTATACTATCTATACCAATTTATTTTCCAATATTTTGCCATTACCTCTTCCTATTGTTGACTTAACACATTAACTGTGGTTCTTGTCATTCTCAGAACTCTATGGGATCTTTGTTTATTTTTAAATGATTTTAGAGTTGTATGCATCTCTTCGTCGGTTATTGTTATCAAACTATCCTTTGGATTTTTTGACATTCTAGTCTGTATGTTCAATATTTGTAGGTACGTTTTGTTTACTGTTTGTCCTCATAGCATAGCTTTACAGGCTTTAGAGATGCTTCATGCAGTTATGTACTCATTCTCTTCCATGGTTAATTTTTCCCATACAAAGACGAAATGAAGAGAGAACCTACGAAGTTTTTCAATACTTTGTTACAATCCTTGACTAATAGGAAGTGATAATAGCTCCGCCAGTATATAATCTATCAATAGAATTGCTATCAAGTTTTTATAAAAACATTTAATTCGAGGAGGAAGCTAATTCATTTCTACAATAATAATCTCTTATATACATTAGTATTAATTAAAAATATATAGCTGAATTTCGTTAATCATTTAACATTTTTAAATTAATTAAGTGTTAATAACCGCTTATGTGTACATCGCTTTATTCCCCATAAAAATATAAGTATGTTAACTTCGTAGGATAATTATCTGAAATAAATTAAGATTTACAATGTAATAATATTAATTTGGCTATTAACTCTGATTTATTACTCATAAAAGGTGTTAATCCAATTACGTCTATCTCTCTCACACTATTAATAAATTGCGATAATTTTTACTCTTGTATGCGAATGTGGAAGAGGCGTTAATTATATGCAACTTGCGCTTATCACCTGGAAATCTGGCGGTGTTATTTGTCCAATTAATTAGCTCGTGCACGACATGCAATTGACATTTTGCTCTTTAAAAATGCAAATGCTTCACGAGATAATGAAGTCGATGCATAAAAGATACTGCATGAAGTTTTAAACGAAATAAGATACATTTTCTTTTTGATTAATTATACAATTTTTACATTTGTTTTTTTTGCTTTAATGTATCATTCTCAGTTAACTTAGGTATATGAAATTTAAAAGCGGTGTTTGCAGATTGCGTGTAAATGGATGAAAACTGTAATAACAATAAACAAAACTAAAAAACATTTAATGCCTTGGTTGTTAGCTCTGTTTATTATAACAAAGTTACACGCTTTAAAAACTTTTACAATAGAAATAGTATTCTCACATCTGTTTAGTTGCGTGGTAAATTCCTTTTACTTCAGGAAGAAATTTGCAGTGATACAAAAAGTTTCGATTGATCCTGAAACTTGTGCCGTGACGATCCCGCGAAATTATTTCATGTTATGAATTTCATAAAGAAGGACGATTTAAACATAATGAGGCCCTAAAAAATTGATATTAGTAGTTAAATCTACGTTCTAGAGACAGATATTTGGTTACTTTATTCAGGGAAACTTTTGTTACGTATAGTAAGATGTATACAATATGATTTTGTGCAAGTTTGTGCAAACAAAGCGTCCAGAATCAGACAATGGCTGATATGTCGACAAGTTTGTAAAATCTGTAATAGGTAGACCATATTATTTGCACAAATTCAGGGCCAGCCAAAATTTTATTATCCACATATAGGTATGACAAATCAATTACTAATATCAATACAGATGCGGACTGTTTACCTTCATAGCGATTCTATTCAATATCATGGTAGCTATTGTTGGCCCGCAGCGTTCAATACAAAGCACTATGACCAATATTTGTTTACCTAGGTCGTGTAAATACACCGGGGCTTGTTTGATTTGCTAGGTAAAGAATCTATTGCTACGAACGCAGACGTACTCATAAATATTCCGCATGTCCTTATGCGAGGGATGCCAAACACAACTTTGACGTATTCTGCCATCCAACTTCTTTTTATAATAATACATACTAAATAAAAAATATTGTGTTGAAAAGTTTGGATAAAAGTTCTTTAATCGACAACAAAGTTCTCCAAAACAAATCATCTTATCTATATGTTTAACATTTTAATATTTAAGCTTCAATTAATTTTTCGTAGGCCTCCTCTAAATCTAACAATTTTATAGAATAACTTTGTAAATAAAGCAGCAAGAGGAAAATCGTCCAAGCAATTATTAAGTTTGTTTTCCCCAGCGTTCACGGGACACACCAATGACCTGAATATTAACAATTATGTTTATTATGTATATTCGCGTAGTTATTCATTATTTTCTATACATTTATAAAGTCAGGAGATTAAAAAGCACTTCCTCAAGCTATTATTCAATTTTTTATCGACTGTTCCTCAGTGCCGCGTCCACGCGATTAAGAATGTGCGCGTAGGTGCAATTTTTATTCGTCCGCGATTTGCATGTTAGATGCGCAGATCATTAGCATAAAGAATTACAATAACTGCGCCATGAGAATCATTCATCTCTTTTTTGTGCTGGTATAGCGAGTCGATAGAGCGGCAGCAGTAGAACACTGAGTGCATCATAATTAAAAGAGATGTTTAGCCGCGATATAGATAGATTGTTGAAGAGAACACTGCGGGTTCCATTTATAGCTCGGCGTCTTCAAAAAATTGACAGAGCGCATCGAATCGCGAAATGCTAACAGAGCCGATGCCTAATTATGGCAGACCTTTTCAGCTTATCTGCCTAATTAATATGTACAACAACATTTGGAATGGCTAAAATTGTCTCATTCTTCTTGCCTCTCAATTAGTGATTAAAGGAAAAAGTGTCAACTTTTTTTTAACGTAGTTTGGTAGTACGGGTGTATATGTCAGTATCTATATAGTTAATTGCTCCCCGATAGGAATTTAATTTCATCATTTTGCATATTAACTACACAACACACTTATATGGCCAAAGGCATCCTAAACTGCCGACTGGGACATTTATTATTTAAACGCAAGCGCGAAAAGGAGGAGCGTAAACGCAAAAGTCGCCCAGAATGGTCAATGGGTTCAGTTTTAAGAATTTCTGAATAACTAATTTGGCCAAAAGAGGAAATCCTCGTCAGAGGACTGTCAAGGACTTAAGCGACAGGACGTTATCAACCTATATCTATCGGACCAAGCCTCGCCCGACGGAATTCGTTATAGTTTAATGATCATATCGGAACGAAATCCATTTATATTGAGATTCAAGTTTCTGTTATGTCATTCTAGATTGACTCGCCTTCCACATTCGTAAGTCGGACCAGACAGTCAGAGAGCGGCCTTCTCGTCGTCCTTTTTTCCTAGACGCAAACGTGGCCCAGAAAAAGAAGGAAGAAAGGTCTAGAGCGCCCGAAATTATACCAAATCAAATTTTATGCCGGGAGATACGTCTGTCTTTTCTATAGTTCACAAGCGGCTTCCATGTCAAAATATTTGTTAGAATGAATGTGGCTTGTAATGGTGACGATACTGTTCGAGATAAAACAGAAGGAATGCCAGTTGATGCCCACAGATTGGCACTTGTTAAGTGCTTCTGTTGCGGATATTAGGTAACAGGATTATTATTTACACTATAATGCAAACCATTATTGGCATAATATTGCGAAAGGTGCACGCTGTGCAACTAAAACCACGTATTTTAATGTTTTAGAATGGTTTGTATTATTTGCTTATATAGTCAAAACAAACTTTTTCGTGTGATCACCGACTAAAATTATGCGGAGTGATCAAAAATGCGTTACATAAACGCGATGCTTCGCATCGATAGTCAACAACTGGAACAAAGAACTACAACAAAGGACTTAAAATGTTTAAATGTAAAGGTAAATTTGACATGTAGTTATTGTTAAAACAGGATTTTTTGTGAATTCGTGATTATCTCCAGAGATAAATTTGTTTTTATTCGGAAGTACTCACTTGTAAAAATAGCATCTTTTTGTTCATCAGCACCATTTAACTTTAGTTTTAAGTGAAATTATTCAAACAAGTCGATGCCATCATCCCACTAGCAAATGAAATCAGGCGAAGAAGAAAACACCCTTGAAGCTGTAGATATTCAGTATCGTATGTAAATACTCTCAATGAGTGCAGTATAAATAAACAGTTACATAATAATATATTTAATGTATTTAATCTTGCTGATTTAATCTGCATGAATATAAAATTACGGATATTGCATTAAAACAGCCCACTTTCTGTGTTCATCGGAAGGAATGCAAATGCACGGCAAAAATTAGCACTCATAACGAATTCAGTAGCGGACTTTATGTTAAAAACGCGAAAGAAAATTAAAACAACTTAATGCACTGAGTTTTCTGGCTAATTGCCGTGGTAAAGGCGTAAATTATAAATGAGTGTGTTAATTATATGTTATAGGATTATTGCATCGCAGTTAGGATTACATTCAAATAAACACCATTATATTAATTTTCATGCATGTAATTTTTTGCACGGGCTGCATAACTTTCGTACGCTGTTTCAACTGGTCTAAACCTCTTATGGATGATACGTGTTAGAATCAACTAATCGCGAACAGAACAGCTCTTTTTGCCTTGTAAATATTCAGAAGAAAAATTTCACGGTCGTAATTACAGCGAGAATTTGTTTGTGGGAAGGGTTAATGTATTTACATTAAAAAAGGTTTGCTCCACGCAGGATAGGTATTTCTTAACATTTTGAAGTAGATATGTATCCCATAAATTACAGATGTAAATATATGAATTTTGACTTTTTAAAGGGAAATTAATTTAAATTATGAGCACTTATCTACTATCTACCAATTGATACTGAATCTGTAATAATTATATAGGTACAAATGACAGGAGCGCACGCTCCCACTGCTGTTCAGTTGTGGAATTATAGTACATAACACTAATTACGTTAGTAATTAATGTAGAAACACTTTATTAAAAAACAAGCTTTTTTCGTAAAGAATTTGTATTGTTTTCAAGAAGATTAATAAAATTCAATACTTACCGACGTTAGAAGGACACATTAAAAATACCATCTAAAATATTCAGTTCACTTTTGGCACAAGAACAATTAGGGTAGTACAGTCACAAGTTTTCTAAAACAACACTTTTTTAAGTCACTAATCTTCAGCGCCCAAAATATTGTCGTGATAGTCTACTTCGGAGATTTCTCTCTGCAAAACTAACGTCCCATATGCGAGAAATTTCGGCCCGAGCCGAAGAAAGACAGACAATCAAACCTTCAGCGAGATTTTCACAAAAAATCGAAATTGGGTCGATTTCCCGATCGATTATCGTAATTTTTCCAGAGAGACACAATAAAATGCTTCCATACCCTCCACACGCGAGCGCTGTGTTACGTAGTTCCAATTTTTCAAGTCCGCGGCGCTAATTTCGCGCTCTTCATCTGTTATTCCAAGATGGCGCGAGATGCGCGGGCTCCATTGGTCCAGCGAGGTCGCATGGGCGTTCCAGCGGTCCCCGCATTTCCATTTTTTGCCCGCTGTTTGCCCGGGGGTGTGTTTTGATATATAGGATAGGCAAATTTTATTGTTTTGCCTTTTTTAGGGCTGCTCGCGGAATAAAATATTAAATTCGCGTTGATATTTTAGTTGTATCTTGAATTACTACGGCCCGTTTTTATGCCACGTTAAGATTCCTATTTATGTATAGCAGCTGTTTTTCTGATTCTGCCTAATACAAACAACCTGTGGGTGTAATAAGCTAACGCTACCATCAAATTTACAATTGTTTCCCAATGCCTACCAAATTGGTGGAGGCGCAACGGTTATTGCATACACAAATTTACTTTAGCTTACACTTTTATCTCTAATGTATATACAGTGAAACCTCGATTATTCTTTCTCGCGAGTTTCGTTTTCCCACATATGTCGTCTTTTGCCCATGTTATCAACAAATGCCTATCTAATCAATGTAATTAAAAACCTCATTTATCGTTTGTCTTTTCATGTTTTACCGCATTATTCGTTTTTGAAGGTCTTGATATTCATCGAATGTTTAATAACACGTTTTTATTAGAGCCGTTTTTTATTGTTTAATATCCTTTCTAATGAATGTAAATATGTATAAACAAGAAATGTGATCCCGAACTAACCAGAATTTGCTCAGTGATTTGGAAAATAATGTTAGACATTGTTGTATTCAAAATAATAATTCTTAGCGAACAAAAAATGTTGACTTTTTAAAAAACTATAAAGAAATCTATTTTTTCAATTATTTTACCTAGGTTTTAATATAATATGATAAATAAATAAGTTTTCTTAACATGTAGTTGGTTATTTCTAATCTTTTCAAATTACGCCGGTATGATTGTTTTCCCTACGAAAACGATGAATCGAGGTTTCACTGTATACTTAATTGTTATGTGTACATTTAACTTTGTATAATATATGTACCTACACCTTATCGTTAATAGTTCTGGGTCTAGAAACGGCTATTTTAACCCGTTTCTGAAACGATTGGTATCCTTTCGATGGTTTGAACCAATGAGCTACAGTTATTTTTAAAGTTACCATGGAAATTAAATCGATTTCTGGTTGTTGATTGGTTCGATATATAAACAATCAAAAGGATAACTATACCGTTTCAGAAACCGGACATTAATGCAATATTTTTTCTGTACAACTGGATGAGACGCGCTATCAATTTTACTTCCGACCTACATAAACAGTAATTCATAAGTAATTGAAACTTTTTACAGAACTAGTAATGATTTACTATTGAATATATTGATGTTTCAACAGAAACAATTTTGCACTAACTACTTGCATTAATTACAATTTAATCCAATAAAATATTGTGGGAGAACTTTTCCAAGAGGCGTTTCAACATTCCTTTGATGTTTAAACTTTAACTCTTGTAAAGTGAGATTTCCAACATACATAAGCATGCAGACATGCATGTAGCAATGAGCTGTAGCTCTCTAACTAGCGCGACCTATAGACATATCTAAACGAAACGAGGGCATAAAGGACCTTTGTGAGCAAACATTTCGTGGACTAGCCGGTATCAATTGTCACATTTTCACAATCGGGTCGATAATAGGCGTCTTTGTATACAAACACACCTCACGTAAGTGACATGGTCACAAAGAACGACCAGCGCTGCCTACGGAAGATATGTCTATTTGCGGGACCGTGTCAGCATTCAATTCGGGAATCTAACCATACTGCGTGCCCGTGTCACTGGCTTGTCCACAAACAATCGCCCCATTCACTGTACGCCTGGAATGAAATGTTAATAAAAGTGAATTTCAAAATAGATTCTTTTCAGCGTTGATTCACGTCAAGCGCGAGGCCGAAAGGGCGCGACCTTTATAGTGTGGGATCCATTGCATTTCTGTGAACTATATCTGTAAACTGTTTTTTTATATAGGTAAAGGTAGAACCCAATATAGCTAAGCTAAAAGCAAAACGGAATGATCCGTTAAAATCCTACAATTCAAGACCGAATTCGGCGTGAATGAAAACTTAATTATGAAGAATGAACAAGAAACTCCAGTAAAAAGCAACGAATTATTTCAGTTAATTATTTAAAATAATAAATTTTAATACCGACATACATAGGTCTCTTCCGTCTCATTGCTCTAATATGTTATGTATCCTCTCAGTCGTATCATATAACCAAAAGGCGTCGAGAACAAACTGTACCTATATTATGAGAATATCAATGACTGATGTATATTAGCAATATTCAAAAGAATAACTCACAATAGCACAAGGGGTTTCGAATTACTGTTGCATGCCTTCACCAGGTAAATCGTAACATGAAACTACATACACGACACTGGGTAGTATTGTTGCGGCTTCTCATATCTTTTACATCAGTTTAAACTCTGACAATAGATTGCGAATGTGGTGCTAAAAGACCGATGTGGCTACATGATTTCGGACCTTCCACCGTGCTTTTTCGCTCTATGCAATCGGGCGTATATTTCGTTACCTACACAAAAACTTCTATTTTGCAAATAATTCAGGTATGTAAATATTTTTTACCTCTATCTCTTCCTAAATACATTATTGCACAAATTTGATCTGAAAATAGATATACAATTAGAACCACACCACAGTTGAGCAAATCATTAAACAAAAATATATAAATTTTAATCCTAGATTTAATGTCTACCTACAGTCACATAAATGTGAATGTGATAGAACTTAACTTTTCCCGAATGTAGGCAACCAACCGTGTTGCAACTACAACTTTATTCAGAGTGGCCGAAAGTAATAGAATACCTTCCTTTCAGATAGGCAACCAAGCTAACATAACTTGAAATATCAAACCTATAATTGTGACGTTTAGCATACACATAGATCTTGATTCGAGTTATTTATTTCAAAAATACAACGCGATCATAAATAACGGTTACTCTTTCTTAAGGTGCGAGAGAAAATTATTTTATGTTCAAAACGCAGAATAAATATATAATGTTTTGCAAGTGTATCCATACGCACCCTTCAGATACATATTGCAATGTATAAGCATGTTTACACTTCAAATATTGTTTACCTATTAGACTTACAAACACGAGTATTTTTGGCTTTATACCTTTTTATGAGATTTATTTGAAACAGATAAGTTAAAAGAAGCTGTCCCAAATTTCTTGTATTTTCATGATTTCAATTTTGGACCTCTGTGTTAATTCCTATAAATACTGTGAAGGTATTGAAGAGGCCAGCTTAATTAACAGAACTACGCCCCTTATCAGATTAAATATTGGGGTTGAGGTTTAATAAGAAAAAAAACAGCAGATGAATTCTCTGACTTCATAGCAGTAGGACGCGCGCCAAATGTCATCCAAATCTGGAAAATATTTCCCAATTCAAGCGCCCGAGTAGCAGATGTTGAAATAGGACGCGAGGTTCCAATTCCAAGAAGAGAGAAGACGATAATTACAAGGTCAACCGAAATGGTATACAGATGCCTGGGCTTTGGGTCGAAGATCCCTGCGCTAAGTTCGGCTCGCCACTAGCCACGCTGCTATTGGTTACTCGGAGATGCAGGGTTCGCGCTGTGATTGTTCTTTCTTCGTACGAAGAGCGGGGACGATTCTCATTGGCTGAGGGGCAGCCAGTCAAACGGTTAGAGAGAGAGAGGGGTTCAAAAAAAGGGAGACTCGCGGAGAGTGCCGCGAAGCAGGTAGAGAAAAAATAGTCAGTTCATGGGCAGTTGAGTTTGAGTCGCGTGGGCGGAACAGTCGGGTTTTGAGGGTCGGGGACGGGGGACGAGCGAGTAGGCTTGCCACGTGCGGTCAAGTCGCGTGAACGAAAAGAGAGTTTTGAGTGGCAGTTCGATCGGCTCGGAAGCCTCGCCCAGCACGCGGCCGCAGAAGTCAAGTCGCGTGGAGAAAACGGTCGGTCGGTCACAAGAAGAAGAGAGAAAGTTTGGAAAGCCGCTGAGGGTAGCTCGGCCGGCGAATCGGAGTGTTTGTTGCGGTTTCCCGTGCAGGGTTTTGTGAGTCCATTGTGAGAAATCGTGCAGTGTCATTTGGGAATATCTTCAACGCCATTCTTCTGGGATTCTGTGATTCATTGGCCGTCGTCGCCAAGCAATTGCGATCAATTGTTCAGTGTCTTTGGGAATATCTTCAACACCATTCTTCAGGAACTTCCGGATTCGTTGGTTGCCGTCCACAGGAGGAACAACACAGGATAAGAATCTTTGTTTTCTTCTTTAATTAGTTTCGTTCGATTCAGTAGTTCGAGAATAGTGGTTCGCGAGTTTGTTCTTCACGGGGGCGCTTTGTTTGGTTGGTTTGTTTCGATGAAAGCCGAGGTGACAATAGAGGGGGAGGGATAATTCCGCTGGTCTCTCTCACACACACACACACAAACACACACCAAAATCAATTCGGGTCGACCCATAAACCTAATAAGTCAATTGAATCAGTAGCATTTTGAAATAACGAAGTTTGGGCCCAACTAATTCAATAAATGATTACAAAC
>JAWQRP010000765.1:0-23951 GCA_033557875.1 Quadriops clusia
ACCAAATTTCATTGATTTATCTCAAGTAGTTTTTGAGATATCGTGTCATCATTTCTAAAAAAGTGCCACATAACATATATATACCAACAAAATTGGATCTAGCAGAATAAACCGTTAAAAAGTGACCTAAGCCTTTTGATCCGAAATTAGACTAAAAACGTACATCGTATGACAGGAGACAAAACTGCAAAGTTTTAACCCCATATACCCCCTAAGGGGGCTGAAAATAAATAAATAAGTTTAGACATTTTTTTACGCCGTTTCTAATTGACCGATTAATTTGAGATTTTCCACAAATAATCCTTTTATGTAATGCCATTTGTGAAAAAATTGGGACCCCCTGGGGGGCATTATTATTCAGAAAAAATGCCTATTTATTTTTTGAGCTTCTTGGAGGGTACCTAGCCGGTTCGGCACAATCACCAATTTTTAGTATAATATGTGTTCATGGGATACTTATAACATATTAAAAATTCATCCAATTTGGTGGTGTGGAACAGGATGAAAAAAAATAAAATCGTAATATGAATGAACAAGGAATATGTTAGTTTTACACACTCAGAGCATATAAGGCTCCCTACACACATCACTTATTCGCAACACAACCGAGTTTCCACAAATTATGAAATAATAATAATAATAATGATAGTGATAGTGACAGTGATACCGACAGGGACACTGACAGAGACAATGATAATAATAATAAAAAAGTTGACCAAACAATAATAATGACTTCATTAATGTCTTACTTAATTATTACGTTCATAATTCGTTTTTATCAATGTATATGATGAAAATAGTCCCTTGAGATTGACTTCGCAGCTAAATCGCAACATAATTCCCTTAAGGGAGAAATTGGCCGAATCACGATTTCCAGAATAATGTGTGAACCAAGCTTTAGATATTAACAAATATTCTCGATCGAGCTCAACGAAGTGGCGGTTTCGAGAATCGGTCGCTTTTTTTTATCAAAGACGAACGTAGATTCGTTGTCTTTGTCTAACACGCATCAACAGGTGTGCGCCTTGTGCAAGAGCGTACGTTAGGAAGGATCGGACGACTTTGTGATTCATCGCTTCGTTAGTAAACAATCGTATCTTTTGCCTGCTTTTGTGTTATAAATATTCTTTGCCATTATCAACTCTCAGATATCAAAATAGTATTTTATTTTATTGAGACAACTATTACTCACTCACAACTATTATTATTATTCACGACGACGTTTCGCCTAATATTAATATTTACTACATCTAAAACGATAAATTTATAATGATTTTTTACAGTCCAACAGTTAGCGTTCAGTGCGTGCATGTCTGTGAACAATATTTAATAGGTTTTTAATGTGTTTTTTACGGAACACCTCCTTATGCATAATGATGGATGATAGCTTTCAGTACAATTTGCCTTTATTGTCTATTGTGATGTATGCGTAAATATTTAAAAATTTCTTTAATGTGTTCTACGTTAAGAATTACTTATCGAATTGAACCAACACAATGACGTAAGACGTAAGTGTTCCCAAAAGAGAGAAAAAGGCAGAAATGTTAACGGTGAAAACGTTGGCAGCAGTTATTTCTGGACATCTAAGTGAGGCATGTTGAGCCAAATGGTTTAATCGCTGAGCATCGGGGGATTCTTCTGGTAAATCGGTTATTAATTGGTAGCAAATGGTTGCGGTTCTATGAGCTTCATTGTTTACGCCATCGCAACATAAAATTACGATAACACCCCAAGTCTAAAAACATTTAAAAAAAAATCTGAAATTTTGGTTTTACTTTTTGTCGTACTTACCAATAGCATTAAAGTTACAAAAATGTTAAGAGTAAGGGCGGCCCAATTGAACCTCTCGCTCTTCTTCGTGTCGTATATAAAAATGTTATTAAGTGAATTCAATTCCCCAGCCAGGATAACGCCGAAAAGCAACAAGATTTGGATTCCAAATATATTATTGTACAACTTCACCAAGCTGCTCAAAATTGAGTAATTTTGCTTAAATTCACTAATGACGTGCTCTTTACTATTTGTGCCTGAAGATTTAGTTTCTTTGTCAATGATTTGGTCGCAAGTTACAAGCTTCATATTAAAGGAATCCTTCCAGTATAGAATGACCAATTTGTCGTTTAAGCTTTTGAATCTATTTTTCAAACATGTTGCAATATAGGACATCAATAACACCGGAAGAAGTATGAAGTAAACTGTTACTCTTTCTAGCAAGTAATACAAATATTCCTCTAGGTCGATATCTCTCATCAAGACGTACGAATCTGATACCAAAACCGACCCTACGAAGATATGTGCTGAAGTTATTTCCAAAACGAATTTTTTGAGCGTTTTTTTGGATTCTTCGTATTGAACACTTTCATCATATTCTTGGAAACTGCTCACTAAGGAAATCCAGGAAACTCTATGTTTGAATATAGAGGTGTAGATTACCAAGATGTTAAACAACGTTGAAAATCCATATAAGAAAATGTCCAAAACTGTTTCAGAAGTTCTACTCACGTTAGGGTAGTAGACGTATAATTTCTTTATTTCGCAGTATAAGAAAGAACCGATGAGGAAGAGTATTACGAAGAAGGAATATACCTTATGGTAAATAACGTACTTTTCGGCATTTGTGCTGAAGTCGTAATAAGGCACTATACTAAACATTGACGAGAACAAGTACAAAGGCTTGATGAATTTTATTCCTTCGTGGAGATACTTTGAATAATTTTTATTCGAAATTTTATTGCTGGACTTCATTACGGGAAATGAGTTCGTTATCAGAAGTCTTCTGCGTCGTGTTGATATAGTATTATGTACCTATCGATTGTGTGTTTAGAAACTAATAATAATAATTTTCCTGTGGTCATGCGTTGTTGCGTTATTCCCCCTTAAACGCGATTAATAAAGTTTTAATGAGGGAAAATAACAAACAAATAATTAGGAGGTTATCACATTCAGTATTTATGAGCTGGTGGTTAATTTGATGCGTTTCTTTGTGCTTATTAGAAAAACAATTTATGATTAATAAAGAGGGATAAATAATAATATACAATTATATAATTTACAATTATTTATGTTTGCTTAAATTGCGTTAAAACAATTAAGTAATTAACGAGAGACCTCAAAAGTTTAAACAATCTGTTTAAGTTAACTTTCCACACGCCCGCGGCATACATTTGGGGGCAAACTTTGGACGCCCTTTGGGCTAAATAAAACATTTTTGTGAGAAATTCAGAATTTTCTGGAACAACAAATAATAGCTGGTGGAGCAATGAGCCTGATTTGTGCATTTCCCTGTTCGTTAAGTCGCAGCAAATTATGATAATCGTTCCAAAAATCTGCAGGAACAAGATTCAATAAAATTAGAATAGTTAAAATTAGAATAATTAAAATTAGAGTAATTAAAATTAGAATAATTAAAATTAGAATAATTAAAATAAGAATAATTAAAATAATTCAACTCACCAAAAATAATAAAGTATAAACGAAATATCCAATGTGCAAAATTGGCTCAAAGGAGGACATATCGTTGTACAAGAAGAAACTCCAGAAGGCCACCGACATTGTGGAATAATTTGCGAGCAAAAACAGAAGAGGAATCTCAAAAATGTCGTTTAGAACAACACCCAATTGGAGCAATTTTAAATATTTTTGGGATATGTCTTCCAGAATTTCGTCGCTAATTTCCGTAAAATCACCACAAATCAACGATCTACAAAATTTGTTAAATTGGACAAATTCCCAGTAAACTCCAAAGATGAAGTAGCACATCAAATAAGTAGTCAAGAAAAAAGAATATTCCGTGTAGGAAAATATGAAATAAAATTTGAGAGAATCGATTCCAAACCATTTTAACCACACTGAGTAATTGAAAATTGTTATGGTGAGGGGCCAAGTGATTAAAAAAATTGTCACGAAAATATTTCTCAATTGTAGCGGACTATTGCGATTAACCAAAAAAACTTTTAGCAAAAATGCGTACAAATTCCTTTTGCTATAAGATATTATAATTGTTATCAATGCTGTGAGCATGTGAAGCAAACAAGTAATTATTTCTAAAATACTTTCCAAAACGGGTTGAGAATCCGCTAATTCTATTTGGCCATAAACTGAGTAAAATGTGAGAATTATGCAAATTGCTACTAACGAATTTTTCCAAATTTTATACTGGAACTCGTATTTGGGCACAAACTTCTTAAAGTCAAAGGGACAAACAATGGCGAAAATGCTGCAGTAATTGTATAGGATTTGAAAAGACATCTTAATATGGCACTTCGACCAATTCTACGTAAAAGAATTCTACGTAAATTTGATACAATAAATCTTTAATGCGCTATAAGAGGTAATCAAAAATAAATTTACTCTAACGCTCAACTATTCTTTTAACAATTTACTACTTTATTGCTTGTTAAATTGGATCAAAACAATAACATAGGACGTCAGGGACCCAAGAAGCTTAAAAAGCGTATTAATGTTAATGTCGAAGACATTCGCCGCCGAAAGTTGAGGACATCGATGAGAGGCCCTTTGGGCCAAATATAACAATTTTGTGGCATCTTCGGAATCATCAGGAATTTCCAAAAGAAGCTCGTAGCAAATAGTTGCTGTCTTGTATATCTCTTTGTTGGTCATGTCGCAACAAACTATCACCACGATTCCCAAAATCTGGAAGCAAAAGATTTGGAATTATTCCTGCGAACATAAAAGAACCAAAAAAGGACTTACTAACAAAACTGACGTCAACGACAAGTACAATAGATTAATTTCTAATTCGTAATTCGTCGTCATTCCGTGAACAATTAGGTAACTCATCGCAGCCAACAAACCTAATAAACAATCCCCCAAAAGGAGCAAAATTATTTTTCCGAAAATATCGTTGTACAAATCAACCAATTTGCAAGATTCAACAAATAGATTTAAAATTGATTCGAAATTGGTTTCGTCATTCTTCTCCCATTTTAATTTTAAACCCCTGAAAATCATTTTGTGGAATGTTTGGAAGCGATGCTTTATAGAAATAGCAAATTGAGAAATCAGTAAAACTGTATTGTAGATGTAAAAGTAAGCAATTGGTTCGAATAAATAATACTTATAGTGTTCGAATCCTTCTTTTCTGGCCCAAAATAACGCAGAATTTATTACAATAGCCAACATTAGGATTTCCCCCAAAATGTAGACCAAAAATAAATTTCTATTTGGTTTAAAAACTTCCCCTTTCAACATATCGGTTTTCTGCAAAATTTGCAACATTTTTGCCCAAGAATTCCTCTTTAAGATGGATGAATTAAGGATCATTAAGATGTTGGTATTGGCGATTAGTTGAAATAAAATTGTTTCGGTTATTATTTCCATGACGTTCATTGTGGAGAATGTTAAAGTTAGGGCGCCATAGAAGTAAAAACAGTATAAGCTACTGAAAAATAAAGCAAAGAGGGTGCCTAGCGTTCTGTGCGCTTTGTCGAATTTAATTGTTTGTTTCTTAAAGTCGTAGATTGGGGATAAATTTAAAATGTTTGTTAGAGCGTAAGTCGAATTTAAAAAATTCACTTCGAATCTTAGCAGCTTTCTCATGGTGAACAACATTTTTTTTAGAAAGGAAATTTCGTGAGGACATCAATGTTTAACCACCACTTCAAGCACTTATTGAGTTAACCATAATTATTGTGTTATTTCCTGTCATTTCGGGTTAATTGATTGATTTTCTTAATCGCATGTGCACATAATTTAATACATATATATACGAGGTTTAAAATGTGGTTTAAGGTGAAAAGTTTAGGGTATAAAGTGTAGGTTAAAAAATTAGGGTAAAAACTTTAGGATAAAAAGTTTAGAGTAAAAAGTTTAGAGTAAAAAGTTTAGAGTAAAAAGTTTAGAGTAAAAAATTTAGAGTAAAATGTTTAGAGTAAAAAGTTTAGAGTAAAAAGTTTAGGTTAGAAAGATTAGGGTTAAAACTTTAAGGTACAAAACTTACCAAAAACAAAAAATTTAAAAACAGCATAAAGACATAAATAACAGCTGGGTCTTCATTTTTCCCATCGTAAGACAAATAATAATTGATGGCATCCAGAATCCCAACCATGGAGGACCCCATTAATATTAACACAGCAGGTCCGAATATATCGTTGTAGATTTCGACAATCTTCTCCAAAATCGAGTAAACGTTAATAACGTACTGAAGATCTTTAGATAAAGTTTTCTCAGGAGCACCAGTGAACTGGTAGATGGCATTCTTAACAATCTTAAATTTCCTTCTTATCAATTTCTGCCAGCAAATTTCCCTCAAAGTTTGGTTGCAATATTCGAACCTGTACTTAACGCTGATGGCAAAATGAGATATTAGAACGACCACAAGGTACAAATACGAAAATTCTACGATTTCGATCATGAAGAATTGGTAGTAGAAGAAACCATGAGTCACCGTCCACAAGTTCCCATTATAGAATAAGATCGAGGAGAGGCTTATTTGCCCGATTAGTTCCCAAAATAAAAATTTTGGTTTGTAATCTGATCTATTGGCAAACCTTTGCGAATCAACACATTCGAATAGTTGCAACATCCTTACCCAAATATTTCGGTTCAAAAAGGCTGACTTCAGGATCGATACCAAACAAATCAATTGCATCAGGCTGTACATGATGATTTCAACAATGAATTCTATGGTATTTAAATCATTGGTGATGAGTTGGTTTACCATCCCAACGGAGGAAAATATGTAAAAACCGAATAAAGCCATAGCTAAGGAAAATGCGTAAAAGTTGTAATACTTAGCGAAGCATTCTTTATGATAATTGAAGTTGTAAGGAGGAGCCAAGGCTAAGACGTTTGCGAAATAATATAACGGCGTCATATACCGAATATCGGATTTTTTATTATATTCCCAATATTTCCCCATTATTTCACATTTGAAACTATATTGCTGTATACTATTTGAAAATGTCTCTCCCTAAAATATCGGAGATAAGATCTAGGAATGATTACCTAGAAAATTTCGTTCAGGATTACGGTTATTATTTTTGAATTCCGTTACCTTTAAATTAACTCTCATGTCGAAATTCCGTGCTAATGTATGTTAAAATTACGTGCTAATCTATGTTAAAATTACGTGATAATGTATGTTAAAATAACATATGAAAACGACAAATCATGACCAATTAAAAAGCAATCATTATTTGTACTCACCAAGAATACTAAACTCGAGAGGACGTACGCTATCAGGACATCTACTCTATATTCTTCATATCTATTTGAATTATTTTCTATGAAGAAGCAGACGACGTCCAAAACGTTCACTAAGGATATTCCCATTAGGAGCAAAATTTCAATCCCGAAAAGTCTGTTAAAAATCTTGACCAAGCATTCCAATTTCCAATAAAGGACGAACATGTAAGCGTTTCGCTTTCTCAGATTTCGCAATCTTCCCAAACGAAATTTTAATTTTTTATCCTTTTTCCTCATCATCTTGTGCAACTTTTTGTAATTTTGCTTTAAGTGGAAGGCGAAGGTAGAAGCAATGCAAGAATTGAACGATATGTAGGTATATAATACCAATTCAATTGAATAATATTGATAGAAACCAAAAAATCCTTTCCATTCGATCCAAAGGTAGCTATCAAAGGATAGAATCCCCATCAAGACTAATGTCCCAAAAATGTTCCGTAACAAAAAATGTTTCAGTTCAACAGTACCTTCTAATTTGTTCAGAAATTCTATAAAAGGGATTTGATAGAAGCAAGCGTTCGAAATAAAAATATTTGTCGAAACAATCATCAAACTGTACAGGATGATGTAAATAGAAAATTCGAACTTTGAGATTTCATCAATGGAATAAAGTGAGTTTAAACCAAAAATACTGTAGATGAACCAAAAAGCCAAGACGATCGACACCATTCCAGAATAGAAATTTTGATACTTTGAGAACGGTATTACCCCCAAAAATTTACCGAATGGGAACACTACGTTGGATAGCATTATAATAAAATCGATTCGTTTACATATGTACGTATAATTCGTAATGACAAAGGGGGATGAAATTGTCTCTTGAAGAACAAGTTGATTTCTGTCCCAACAACTTAAGTATTTGCACATTTGTATGTACTATTAAAGCACGACGAGATTTTATCGGGAATTTGTGTCTATGGAAGTTTATTGGTTTTATTAACTTTTTATTATTATTATGATTATTATAAAAAATTAAAGGAAAACACAAGGAATCGAAGGGCAAATAAAGGTTTAAAATACTATCAACGGAATACTTACCAAAAATATCACCGAATTAAAGTTATAAAGAATCAAAATCTTCGCCGGTTCTTTAGTAATATACTCGAGCAAATAGTTAACCGAGTCCAAAATAAAAAACCAAGAAATCCCCAACAATTCCAAAATGACCACTCCAAATATTCCATTAAAGGCCTCCACTAAGTCGGTTATCGCGTCGAACAATTTTATTAAATAATCCATATTTCTTCCTTTTTCAAAATTCTGAAGATTTACCACACAAGTAATTTCATTCCTTCTATATCTTCTTCTACTAAAATATTTTACTAGTAGAAGATTAAAAGATTGGGCCCTATGGTTTATAGCAATGGCAAAATGGGCAATCAGGATAGTCACCACGTAAATATAGAAGTATTCCAAAATATCTATGGCTTCGTATTTGTAAAAATCAATATGCTCGGTTATCCATAAGAATCCACTGTATAGCAAAGGTCCTGTAAGGATAATTAGTCCAACAAATTCAATTCCCTTGAAGAAATTTCTCGAGGGTGTGTGGGCCATATGAAAATTTTTACATTTTCTCAACATGTCCATCCAAAGACCATGTTTTAAAAACGAAGTGTTCAAGATGGAAGTAACGGATATGAGGCACAACAAAGTGTAGAGGAATAACTCAATGACAAATGCAGAGTTGGTCATTGTTTGAATTAAGAAATAAATTATGTGGCCTGCGATGGTGTATACGAAATATGCAGAAATGAAACTTGATGTAAAGACGGTGCAAATTTTATAATAACGGTTATTTAGGTTTTGTTCGTTTTTATTGAAGTTGAAGGGAGGTGCCAATAAGATGAAGTTTGCGAACTTGTAGAAGGGCACCATATAGTCAAGATTGTGTTGGTTTGGTTGGTGCACTAGAGTTTTTAAATTCATTCTTGATTAATGTTCTTTAGCGAGAATATTCATTCTAATTAATATTTATTGTATTTAGTATTTATAGCATTTACTATTTATAATATTTATAGTAATTAAGATTTATATTGATTAAGATTTATATTAGTTAATATTTATACTAGGTAAAATTAACAATCCGTTGTAAACATTGCGTGTTAACACTCACGTAGAGCCTTCTGCCTAGTTGAAAGAAATATAGAAGTGATAGGACACAAATTATGTTGTTTTATCGGACAAGTTTTATTTTAATTTTAATGGTTTATTACACAAGAGCAAACGTTATAAACTGCCCGTCTCATTACACAAACATGAAAGTTTTAAAATATTTTTATAATTATTTTTAAAGTTAATTTTTTAAAGCTGAAACTTTATCAAGTCGTAATTTTATTAATTTTCAATATCATGTAGGATTTGGTTTATGTTTATTAGTGCCCCAAGATGGCACTACACTAAACATGAAAATTCTGTCAGAAACAGATATTTTGCGAAATGATCGGTAAAGTCTCTGTAATAAAGCTTATACTTTTGCCTTAGTTTCGATAATCACCGCTATGCGCCACCACTTTCCTCTAGTCAAAATATTGTGGAGATTCGGACTATAGGATTAGCCTTCTTCATATACCTCTATATTCAATGCTATTATATTATTTATTAAGATAAAAAATAATTGGTAATATTTATTAATATCAATAAGTCATTGTAATATTTATTTATATTAATAATAATATATCTATTCATTTACTAATACTAATAATATTTAGTTTTTTAAATTAGGTTAATACTTGATTTAAACATAAAATAAAAACATTCAGCTATAAAGTTGCAAAATTAACTTTGTTTTATTATATATGTATTATTCATTATTATATTTTCATTGTTATAAATATATATTATAATATTTGTTAATATTATTCACTATAATATTTACTAATATTAATAAATATTTATTCATTTACTAATAACACTAATATTTATTATTTTAAATAAGAATGATACTCAACTTCGGCGCTCGTTTTTAAGTCACAAAAAACGTATAGAACACAGAATAACAAAAATCTAACCAACTAATAAATATTATTATATTTATATTATTAATAAATGTTAGTAATAAATATTAATAAAAGTTAAGTCAGCAACCTTATGGTTTCATGTCTGTTATATATTGTTTCTAAAAGTTTTAGTATAAGAATATTAAAAACAAATGATAGTCATTCGGGTGAAGTGTCTTAAAAACGAGCATCGAAGGCGCGAGGCGGCGAGCAAGCGAAGCGAGCGAGCTCATCATCTTAATAATTTGGACAAGTGAGGGTTTTTTTAAATGTATCATTCTTATTTAAAAAATCAAAAGTAAGTGTCATTCTTATTTTAAAAAAATAAATAATGATATTATTAGTAATTGAATAAATATTTATTAATATTAATACGAAAATATTATCATAAATATTTATTATAATTAATAGGTAAATATTATCATAAATATTTATTATTATTAATAGGTAAATATTGTCATAAATATTTATTTTAATTAATAGGTAAATATTATCATACATATTTATTATTATTAAACACAATAAGTATAAAGCACAGTTAATTTAGCAACTGTATGCATACAGTTGCTAAACCATGGTTTAATTTTTGTTATATTTTGGTCAATAAACTTTAGTATATACCTACTCGCAAAACTGTTTATATAGCCAATTTGTGCTATTGTGATATCCCTTTACGTTTTACCTATACATACTATTTATAAGACTTTTTTTACATTTATTTTAATTTTTTCTACTATTATTGGTGTTTCTATATTTCACAAATAAGTCTTGATGGCGAATAATATTTAAAAATATAAAAGTTATGTTGTCTTATCTAACATGTTTTATGTTAATTTTAAAGCTTTATTAGGCAAGGACAACCATTATAAAAAATTAGTATTATACTTACCAAATATATAACAGAGTTGACATTGTAAAAAATCAAAATCATCCTGGATTCTGTGGCTCGATACTGCAGACAATAGTTAACAGCGTCCAAAATAAAAAGCCAACAAATCCCCAACAATTCCAGAATTATTACTCCAAATAATCCATTAAAGGAATCGACTAAGTTGTTTAGAACGTTGAACAATTTTATTAAATAATCCACGTTTTTTGCTCGTTCCAAATATTGATAATTTACACAAGTAATTTCTTTTCTTGTTCTATGAAAGCATTTTAAGAGTAAAAAATTAAAAGATTGGATCCTTTGCTTTATAGCAATAGCAAAGTGGGCAATAAGCAGACTCAGTACGTAAACATAGGAGAATTCTATGATTTCTATCATTGTATATTGGTAATAAGCGACTCCATGGACGGTAGCCCATAAGCTCCCATTGTATAGCAAAAGGACTGTAAGGATAGTCTGTCCAATAAATTCGATTCCAGTCATAAATTTTCTTGAGGGTTTGCGTACTGATTCGAAAACGATATTAAAATTCTTGCATTTTGTTAACATGTTGATCCAGAGGCTTTTCTTATAAAACGATGTGTTTAAGATGGAAGTGACGGTTATGAGGAACATCAACGTGTATAAGATCAATTCGATGAAATATTCGGTTTTGGTTAAATCTGATTTTTGGAGTAAAATTAATTGACCTGCGAAGGTGTATACGAAATATGCGAAGAAGAACGATGATGTAAAGATGGTGCAAATTTTATAACGGTTATTTTGGTTTTGTTTGGTTTTGTTGAAGTCGAAAGGTGGTGCCAATGATAAAAAGTTTGCAAACTTGTAGAAGGGTTCGATATAATCGAGGTTGTGTCGATTTGGACGATGGACTGCAGTTTTAAATTTCATTCTTAATTATGTATAATATTTATAATAGTTAATATTTATAATAGTTAATATTTATAATAGTTAATATTTATACACGTTAATATTTATACAAGTTAATGTTTATACAAGTTCATATTTATGCAAATTCATATTTATACAAGTTAATATTTATACTACTTAAAATTAACATTGCGTGCTAAAACTCACATAGATCTCTCTGACAAGTCCAAAGAAATATAGATGTGATAGGGCACACATGTCGCTTTTAATCAGATACCATTTACATATATGAATTTTAATTTTTATTACACACAGAGCAACCATTATAAATTGACGTTTCATTTCGCAAAAACTGAAACTCTTAAAGTTTTAAACTTTATCTCAAAGCAAAACTTTATCAATGTGAGGTACTATTGGTAATAGTGTTATTAAATGTTGAGGTAACGTTACCAGGCATCCCAATGGCGTTATTATTATTAAAGGAAATCAAAACGATAACGTACGAAGTTAGAGAGCCCATTATGCCAAATAGGGCGTTAATATTAACTACGAAAACGTTAGCTGCTGTTATTTGGGGGCATCTATGTGCTGCATGTTGAGCTAAATACAACAATTTCTCAGCTTCTGGGGAAGAATCTGGGAGTTCTGTGAGGAGTTGGTAGCAAATTGTAGCAGTTTTATGGGCTTCTCTGTTTGCGTTATCGCAACAAAATATCACCATGATTCCCCATAGCTGGAAACAAATACAATTCAATTCAGTTATCTTTTTCTATTTTGAACTTATTTTATTCTAAATTTTTTTAAATGCAAAATTACCAAAATCATCAGAGTCATTATAATGGATAAGGCGAGCATTTCATTGTCGTACAATTCCCCTTTTAATTTCGTTGTATTCCCTTTGACGAGAATAAAATTCAAACCTTCTAAAAGGGCCATCATGACTGTCCCCATTAGCATCAAAATCTCCCAACCAAAGACATCATTAAACAAATCAATCAATTTGTTTAGATTAAAGAACATGGAAACCGCAACACAGAAAGGCTTACTCACATAATTATGTGAGTGAGGATAATTATTCTCCTTCAGGGAGTTTTCCAAAAAATTGTTAAAACACTCCAAGCGATATTTGATGGATAATGCGAAATTACAAATTAATTCCACGGCTATAAATACGAAATAATATTGCAGCCTTTGGAAGAAATAGAATTTGTATCTCGTGAATGTGAAGATGCGGATGAAGGTCGAGCTTTCGTAGCCCAAAATTCCTAAGACCAAAATAGATTCGATAAAAATTTTGCAGAAGATTAAAACCTCAGTTTTATTTATCATGTGTTCTCCCATCATGTTATCAATTCTCCCGAATGTTTGCATCATTTTTATCCATTTCTTCCGTTTCCAAAGAGACGACATAATTACGCACCAGAAGTTCAACATTGAAATGAAGATGTACAGAACGCTATCCACTACTATTTCTGTTAATCTCCTCGTCTTAAAGTAATGGATGGACCCGTTTAGGAAATGGATATAGGAGATGAAAATAACGAGTCCCATGAATAACTGGGGGGCCAAATAAATTTTGCCCAATTTTGGGTCGCCATTGGTAAAATCATGATAAGGAGCCAATCCGAAAATTACAGCCAAATTGTACAATGGTTTTAGATAGTTTATCCTGAAAATTTTTCTGTATTTTTTCTTAGGGGCGAATATAACTCTGCATTGCTCCCTTAAATCAATCATAGTTCCTTTGGTGCGAATAATATTACTCTGTGGTAATAGTGGAAAACTTCTTTATACCTTAAACACTTATTTATACGTACACAAGCTTTACAAACTGACAAGGTAAATACTTCAAACGACAAATTATTACCTTGAATTTTGCCTCTCAAATCGAGAATACGTATCTGATCAAATACTCACCAATACTACTCACCAATATTATGAAAGTCCTCAGGAAGGCTAAAATAGCCGCTTGAGTTTTTGCGTCACTTCCGACAGCGAGTATATTCGATTCAATAAAAATAATAAAGTTCAGAAACTCTAATAGTTTCATTATGAGCACCCCAGAGAACACCAGAATTTGAACCCCGAATATCTCGTTATACAAAACAAACCCCAATTTTATTCTCTTGTAAGATATCAAAACTTTGTTCAATTCGTATTTTCTTATTTTTTTAAAGGGGCTCAAGGACACGAGCAGCCAATTCAATACGCCAAATTTTCGCTTTAAACACAAGGCAAACTGGCACATTAGGATAACGACCAGGAAGATCAAATATTGCTGAACTATGAAAGCTATAAAGAAGAATGATCCTGCGGAATCGAACATCATTATACTGTTATATCTTTCGTATATGAGCAAAGCAAGGAACGCTATGTTCTCCAGGGCTATATCAAAACTTATAATCCAATTTATCGTATTACTTAATTTGGCTCCTTCATTTAAATCGTTAAGAATGCGAAATAATTTGATCCATTTATACTTGAAGGACGATACGGAAATTGTCAACAAATTCAAGAACGTAACTGAAGAGTAAAGAAAGAAATCTATAATCACAACACTTTCTGAAAGTGGACCTGCTATATAGGTGAAATATCCATATAAGAAGCTCGCATATATTAGCAAAAGAAAAAGTGCCCATATTGAACTAAGAAATTTGTGATATTTTCTTTTGGAGGTCTTCAACGAGAAAAATGATATAAAAGGGGTTAAGCCAAAGGCGCTAGTTAAATTGTAGATAGGTTGCACTAATTGGTTATCGAAAGAATTTCTGTATTTTAACGTTAACATGTTGTGAAGTTTGTGGAATCTTTAATACGTAGAGTCTCTTATCCTACTTATAGCCCAACATTAATTATAAACCATTTAAGTGTATTTACATTAAACATGTCACATTCAAGTAAGGGTGAGTTAACTTATTCATAAATTACCTTCTTGACAAGTGTAATCACATCACATCAAAAAGCGTCAAAACTCACCAAAAACATAGTAGTATTCAAAAACGCCAGCAAAGTAACCTCCAATTTCTGATCTTCCGGGATATTCATATTATTCTTAACGTACAAAGTAAAATTCAAGCTCTCCAATAACTTCAGTATAAACACTCCATAATAAATCAAAATCTGCCAACCGAATACCACATTAAAGCATTTAAAGGCAACACAAACATCATTGTAAAAATCGATTATTTTGTAATCTCCTTCGATCTCTTGGACGTTCTTCAAACGGAATCTTCTTATTAAAATGTCGTTGAGGAATCTCATTTTGCATGATAGGCAGTGGGAGAATTTGCAGACGAGCAGGATTGTTAAGAAAATGACGTAATATTCAATGCGCAAGAATAAATAAAATTTGGTCGTGGTGCCCCCGAATATGTTGTAATGCGTGAACAATTCCCTTATCAAAAAGGAGCAAAACAAGGAATGTTCCAGGATTAATTCGGCAAACATCATTTTCTTCTTAACCATGGCGCCATTCTTCAAATTGTACTCAATTTTGTACAAAATTTTCAAAAGCCAGTTCACGTACTTCCTACTCCTTACAAACGTCGAAATCGAAGCAAATGTTAGAACCATCAAGCAAATATACAACAACATATCTATAACTAATTGTTTCGCGGAAACTACATGAATTATATATCTAACATACCCGTACACAAAATGCAAATACATCAAAATAATTATAAGCAACTTGGTAATTATCAAATATTGATAAAATCGCGGAGGATTTTCTTCGCATCTTTCAAAGTCGTACGGCACAGTCAGTCCTAAAATGCTGCTCAATTTGTAAATTAAAATGACGCACTTTAATCCGTATTTTTCTCTGTACTTAATTGCTAACATTACCATGCGAATATACGCATACTACAGTGTAAACGAAATGTTCAAATACAAAATCAATAATGCAACTAATATCCTATGCAACCAAGTGCAGTTTAACATCACATTATTTACGAACGTGACTTGTGGATTTAATCAAACTTTGTATGTAATTTACTTGTTACTATTTACGTACGCACATGTGCTATTAGCATTAAAGCATTAAACCACATAGAGCATTAAATTATCCAGAAATAACAACCCTTTCAGGAACGGGAACATATTAAATGGCTTTACGATTTTATGTCAAAATTGTATGTAAAAAAAGAATTTTAAAGTCTTACAAGTAATAATAATAAACATCTTTTCTATTGGAAATTTAACGAGGATTAATATGCCACGAAGTAATTTCAAATATTTTGACGAATGTTCCAATTACAGTGGGAAAATCGTACCAACCGTCTTATCTCAATTTCAAGGGGTAGTTTTAGTGGACCTTGAATTTTCTCGATATCTGATACCTGTAGATTTTATTTATTTTGCACAAATATTTTTTGCTCTCTTAGATTATGTTTGCTTGTTTCGTACCTATGTTTAATATATTTTCCATTATTTTTATACAAAAATGTGATTTTTCCCTATATATTTCATTTCAATAAACTTTCGTACACGTTTTTCTTACTTCCTGCTCTTAAACAAACTACTGAAAAAAATTGTTGCACATATAAGAATCTTTTTATACGTTTTTCCTTTTTAAATTGCTAAAAAATCAATAAACCTTCCGGTTATTTGTGCATTAATAATGGAAAATATATAAATACATACATAATATGTATTGCACATTTCTAAATCTACATTAATTACCACGAAATGGAAAAGGAAACAATTTGTGATTTTTTGTAACTATTAATTAAAAAAAAAATTAATTAGTGTGAAACTGGCTACCGAATTTAAAGGAAGACCCACGTGCGAGCAAATATTTCGACTTTGTGATTCATCGTCTCATTTGTAACAACGACATTTGTAAACAATCGTATATTTAATAAAACCGAAAAAAGTGTTTATATTCGTCAAAGCATATTACTTATAGGTATTGACTTCGTTTATAGTGCGATTTTATTTTTTTCCATCCTGTTCCATCACTTCAAATTGGATGAATTTTTAATATGTTATAACTAACCCATGAACACATATTATACTAATAATTAGTGATTGTACCGAACCGGCTAGGTACCCCACGAGAAGCTCAAAAAAGAAATATGCATTTTTTTTATAAATAATAATGCCTTCCAATGGTCGCAATTTTTTCACAAACGGCACTACATAAAAGGGTTATTTGTGGAAAATCTCAAATTAATTTGTCATTTAGAAACGACGTAAAAAATAAAAATTTCGAAACTTATTTATTTATTTTCAGTCCCTCTAGGATGTATATGGGGATAAAACTTTGAGGTTTTGTCTCCTGTCATACAATGTATGTTTTTAGTCTAATTTCAGATCAAAAGGCTTTGGTCACTTTTCAACGGTTTATTCTGCTCGATCCAATTTTGTATACATATATACTATGTGGCACTTTTTTAAAAATGGTGACACGATAACTCAAAAAACTACTTGACATAAATCAATTCATGTAAAATGGAAATTTTCAACTAAAGTGCCATTTTGCTATAAGGCATTTCTTTAAAATTTTATAGAAACTTTGGAAATAACAAAAAACTCACAGATATCAAATGTTAGCTTAATTGCCCAACCGGAGAAAGTCGAGTGGAGACCACTCCAAATTTTTTAACTTTAGTTTGTTTAAGCACATATATGTGGTTTAAGTGTACATTCAACTAATCTTCTTGTGATTTTAAATGTAAAATTTATTTATCTACTGCATGGTTTACTTTATTTCTCTCTTACTAATTGAAATTTAATTGGATACCGAAAGAATTTCTCTATTTTAATGTTAGCATGTCAAGAAGTTTGCTTTCTGGAAGCTTTAATGCGTTTACTTCGTTCATATAGATTCTTAATCCAATATTAATTTCTTATTTGGTACATTTGTAAGTGTATTTACATAAAACATGTCTTATAAAAGTAGGTGAGTTAATTTATTCATTAATTACTCTCTTGACATCATTCATTCCTCCTTTTCTGGAGAGTAAGTAGTATTAATCCATAATATATATTTACATACACATACATTAAATCATACGTGATATTATTATACATAATAAGTTCCTACAACAAATATTCGAATCACGTGCCAAATTGTCAAATTCTTTCCAACAAGACGAGTTGATAGTTCAAGAATCAGGTACAGGGTCGGCTAAGGATCAAATTATAGGCAACCAGACATTCGTGTGTACAGAATTACCGTATGGCGACGAAAATTTTAGAATGGGCCGACCCATGTGCAGTACATTAAACGATTCTAAAACTATCAATTCGTGTTGTTGGAAAAGGCCTATTATCACATATAGAAGTGATCAAAGAATTTAACTAGACACTGGGTGTTAGCATTTCGATGTTTTATCAAACACATGTGCCTCAACATTCAATTTTTATCACTCGTGCGCAAGCGCACAATCAGCTGTTATTGACAGTTTTGACATTGATAGGTCACGTCATTGAAGTAATGTATGGTTAACAATCTAACATTAAGTTTTTCAACAATTGAAGCAAAACAAACTCGAAAATGAGAAGTCGGAGTAATTCCGGGGTCCGCTTGGACTATTATCAGCGAATAGTTCACAAAATCATCATGAACCATCAAAATCCGGTCACAGGGTTATTTCCAGCGACAACCGAGAACCATCACGCTTGGATCCGAGACAACCTCTACTGCATTTTAAGCGTATGGGGCCTCAGCATGTCCTACAAGAAGATGGCCGATCAAGACGAAGACCGGGCCAAGACCTACGAATTGGAACAGTCTTGCGTCAAGTTGATGAGGGGCCTACTTATGGCGATGATGCAGCAAAAGGATAAGGTGGAAAGGTTCAAGATGACGCAAAACCCCCTCGATTCGCTCCACGCAAAGTACTCATCACACAACGGGCAAACGGTTGTCGGAGACGAGGAATGGGGCCACTTGCAAATCGACGCGATTTCTCTCTATTTGCTCGTACTCGCTCAAATGACAGCCTCGGGATTGCAAATCGTTTTTAATTTAGATGAAGTCGCCTTCATCCAGAATCTCGTCTTTTACATCGAGTGCGCTTATTGCACCCCCGATTATGGAATTTGGGAAAGGGGCGACAAGACGAATCACGGATTGCCGGAATTGAATGCCAGCTCGATCGGCATGGCTAAGGCTGCTTTGGAGGCGATGAATGAATTGGATTTGTTTGGGGCCCGAGGGGGGCCTTATAGTGTGATACATGTTTTGGCTGATGAGGCTCAGAAGTGCCAAGCTGTTTTGCAGGTGAAAATTGATTTGGATTTATTAATTTTTTTATTTATTTGCTTGTTTGTTTATTTGCTTGTATATTTATTTATTTACTTGTTTATTTATTTATTTGTTTATTTATCTACTTATTTATTTATATGTTTATTTATTTACTTATTTATTTACTTGTTTATTTATTTACTTATTTATTTATTCATTTATTTATTTATTTACTTTTTTATTAATTTGTTTATTTACCTTCTTATTAATTTGTTTATTTATTAACCTGTCTATCAATCTGTTTATTTACTTATTTATTTATTTGTTTGTTCACTTGTTCGTTTATGTATTTATTTATTTATTTTTCTAATTATTTTTGTATTTAGTTCAAATGGTTATTCAGAGACTTGTATTTTGGAAAAAGGAACAATATTGAATAATGTATATAATTAATATAATGTTTAATTAAAAATATTCTAAAGGAAAATATATAAGAAAATGTTTATTTTCTAGTCTATGCTTCCAAGAGAATCGAGCTCGAAAGAAATAGACAGTGGACTCTTGTCTGTTATTGGTTTTCCAGCATTCGCTGTAGACGATCCTATGCTAATTCAATATACAAGGAACATGATAACTGATAAACTTCAAGGAAGATATGGGTGCAAACGATTTTTAAGAGATGGTTATAAAACACCTAAAGAGGTACAAACACTTACATTTAATTAAATATTTCAGAAAGTATAAATCTAATTTGATTATAAATAGATAAATAAATGTACAGCTAGTGTAATATTAAATGTTACGAATATGAATAAGTTTATAATTAATTATGGAATAAATCATAACGAAAATAAAAACATGTATTAAAAAAGTCATAGCTGCTGAGAAACGAACCCGCGGTTTTCGGTTTAATAGATAACTCTGAGAGCTTCAAACCTGTAAGACCAAGACCCACTTTTTACCTGCTTCACCATTTTTCTGTATACTTATTGCATTCGCACATTTAAATAAATTGAAAAATTTCTATATGTAAATTAAACAGTTTACCCGTTACATATTTTTATAATAAATGGATACATTACCAAAGTTGTGAACGCTCTGACCCTGTGCAATGACATTTAATATTACACTAGCTGTACATATGTATTAGATAAATAAATATTTTTTTTTAGGATTCAAACAGACTATATTACGAGCCTTGGGAACTTCGAATGTTCGAAAGCATAGAGTGCGAATGGCCTTTATTTTTCTGCTATCTTATTTTAGATTATTGCTTTCAAGGAAACAAAGAAGCTGCTTCTGAATATACTGAACAATTAGAAGAGGTATTAGAAACTTTTTAAAAGTAATAAAATAAATTGACGATAGAATAAATTCATAATAAAATAAGTTATTAATTATTATTAAATTAAATATTATTAAATTCATTAATGTTAAATTAATTACTATTAAACTGAATAATTATTTTTTGTATTAGATAATGATAAGAACCGAAGAAGGATTACGTCTAGTACCAGAACTTTACTCAGTACCTGCCGAGTTCGTCGCTGCCGAATACAAAGAACCCGGAACTCAAGAAAGAATACCGCTGGGACAATGTCCCTTTAAATGGGCCCAATCTTTATATATTTTAGGAAAATTATTACAGGAAGTAATTATTAAAAAAAAGCAATATTTTAACATATTATTAGTTCTTAGCAATATTTTAAAACACATAACAATAAGTTTAATAATAACTCATAATATTATATAATAATAATAATTATTATTATATAATTATATTATATAATAATAATTAATATTATTATATAATTATATTATATAATAATAATTAATATTATTATATAATTATATTATATAATAATAATTAATATTATTATACCGGGTGGTCCTGGGTAGTGGTCCTATCAAATAACTCCTTTGTTTTGTAAATTGCTGCAACAAAATTTCAGACATTTGTTGTACACCAAAAATTGCATTTTTTGATGTATTGAACAACTTCATAGCACTTCCGGTTTGACCGGAAATAATATGAAATCTCTTATTTAGATAGGGAATCTCATATTTTTTGTTCATATTCTTAATCTACAAGGTGCCCCGAATCCAATAATACCACATTTGTAAATTTTTAAGTCACAGATTCATTTTTATTTTCAATTTTAAATGTAATGTGAGGTGTTTGTAAATCGGCAAAAACTTTTCTTCAGCAATTCGAAAGACAGTTTAAATACATTTTAGAATAACATCATTCACCATTTATGAATTATAAGCAAATGAAATTTCATTTTAAAAAATCTCAACTTTTTCAAATGGAATCATAATGGGCCGTCCAGATATTTAAAATCTACATAATAATACGAATAAGTTGATACCCATATTAAGAACCTCTGAATAAAACTAAACTATCAAATTATTATATTAAAAAACCATTACAGTCTCGCCGGTAACATAACATTCTTCTCAAATCGCGTAGGCGTTCCACACGCCAATGTGCGCTTTTTCAAAACAAATGATTGTTTCATTTCTGTCATTTAATGTTCAACATCTATTTGGTTATACTCTAGTACTCGTTAAAAAGTTAGTGTGTTTAGTTTCACTTGATTCTGATAGTAATGCAACCTTTTACAAGAAACGAGCAAGTGGACATGCTATTAATTTATGGCGAATGCCGAAAAAATTCCTATCGAGCCACAATGTTATATGAGCAACGTTACCCCAACAGACTCCAGCCTTCCCGCACTTATTTCCGTAAAGTGGAAAAAACCTTTCGAAGAATTCGACAAGTTCGCGAGAAATTTATTGTATCGAAAGAAGTGGAAACTGACGTGGTGGCGTACGTTATGTTAAATCCAACTTTCTCATCACGTCAAATAGCAAGAGATCGTGATGTTTCTCACCAGACTGTTTTGAGGATTTTGAAAAAACACCGATTCCGGTCATATAAATATCAACTCCACTAGCACCTTTATGACAACGATGATGAAAGGCGATTACAATTTTGTCAATGGCTTACACAGAAGATGGTAGAGGACAATGGATTCCAGTTCAATATTTTATATTCGGACGAGTCAAGGTTCACCAATAATGGAATATTTAATAGAAATAACACCAGATTTTGGTCGAAAGTGAATCCACGACTCGTACGAAATGTTCATAGTCAAGAAAGGTTTGTAGACTTGTAGATTAAGAATACAAACAAAAAATATGAAAGTCTCTATCTAAATAAGAGATTTCATGTTATTTCCAGTCAAACCGGAAGTGGTACGAAGTTGTTCAATACATAAAAAAATGCAATTTTTGGTGTACAACAAATGTCTGAAATTTTGTTGCAGCAATTTGGAAAACAAAGGAGTTATTTGATAGGCCCACTACCCAGGACCACCCGGTATATCCACAAAACCGTTCACCGGAATGCAAACAAAATTTTTGGAAAAAGTAGATCAGGGATATCATAAAGTCTTAAAAATGATAAAAATTAGATTTCGAAGTTATATCGCCCTAAAATTTTGAACACAATTACAGTTCGGTTATGAAATTCTACTCGGTAATGTTCGGCGCGCACTTAGTCGATTATTCAAATGTCTCACAATATAATTACTAAAAAAATATCAGATAAGCCGTGCAGAGGTTTATTGTTCCATTGAAAACTCAATTTTTGTAACTTTGTGCCTTGCCATGAAATTTGCAAGGTCCATTTATGTACACTAAAGATACCTTAGTGGAACAAACCGCCATAAAATTTCATTTCATTCATTTACAAGACGTTACGATATCTTTGCAGATCTATTTTGATAGGAAGTATGTGTGATATTATTTTTGTACACATTCATCAATTCAGAAGTGATACTATAAGGAGCGGGGTTAAAAGTTAGAAGCAGGATAATCTCTGCCGGGTCAACTACTAAATTATACATAATAATAAAAATACAATGTATGTAATTAGGTTTACGATTGTTATGCCATAAAACTAATTAGAAATTGGCAAAGATATAAACATTTTAATTTTTACAAATCTTGAAATACTGTTAGTGAAAAAAACAAGTTTCTATTCATTTCTACTTTCTACACGAACTGATTGAAAGAAAAAGGACTAGGGTAAGGAAATAAAGGTTTAACATAAAACTGAAAACATATTCGTACCGATACCCAAGTAACATTCTTCGGTAATTACTACAATACAAGGCGTTAACAATAATTAGATGTATAGTCTGTTACACATTAAATGAGACTGGTGATAGCTGATTCTACCAAATGATACTGTTGTTTGGGTTGGAATAAAAGCCTATAGCTTTGCTATTCGGTTTTTTTTGAAGGGGACTATAGTTTCGGATTTTATAAACAAGCCTTCAGCAGGTGCTTGAACTAAATAAATATAACAAAACTACGTACCTATATAGAAAAGACGCAACATTATGAATAAAATGTGATTATAAGTAAATCTAGACAAATTGGATTTAACGCCTAATTTTGGACTGGAATTCTAGTTGTCAGTGTAAAGGAGATGTCCTTTTTGAATATAGTTCCCCATAAGTTTTTTTTATTACAGCGCCGGAAACACCTAACGGGTCATGTCGCGGAATGTCGATTTCAGAGTCGGTGTACACTTGCATCTTCAAAATAATTCTTGTTTCACAATCACATAACACGAAAATCTTTATTCCAAATCGATGCCTCTTCGATGGAATAAACTGCTTGAAGTGCAATCTACCCTTGAACAATAGCAAAGATTCGTCGATAACTAATTTTTGAAAAGGACGGAAAAATGTCGAAAATTTACCGTTCAAGTTTTCAAATA
>JAWQRP010000766.1:0-23946 GCA_033557875.1 Quadriops clusia
GCTATGGTAACAAGTTGGTTAATTAGTTAATGATGCGAAAATAGGACGAGGTTAAATAAATTAAATTTAAACAAAAGCGTTTAAAAGTACTTTTATTTGAATCGATTTATAATAAATTATCATAATCAAAAAGTTAATACGGGGTTAGTTATACATATTTTTATAGCTTGTCCCGTAATTAAAGATAGATTAGAACAAGAATTTCTAATTTTACAGTTTTGAATTGCATGTTAATTTTTTGCGTTCAAAGTTACTATACGTATAAATTAAAATTTGATTTAAAAATATAAATTGCTTAAGATAGAAATAAAAACCTAGTTACATGGTTATATTTCATAGACTCTTAATGAGAATGTAAGTAGAGAGACAATGTTGCATTTAAAAACCGACTTTTCCCAATTTCGTGTCTGTCTTCGGGTTGGCAGTAACAGATTGCACAGCCACTATTACTTCGTTTGATTTAGTTTGCAAATTTCGTAGATCTTGAATGTATAGTAATCTCAGTAGTTTTGCGGCCTGGTTGAGAATAGTTTCTCCCAAATCAAAGCCTAAATCAGCATTTTGATAGGGGAACGGTTTTCCCTAAATACAATAAAATAAAAATTATTAATAGTTTTTTTTAAATGCCTCAAACTTCTTTAAAATTAGTAAGAAATACAAACCTTGACAATATAATCGTTTGGATGCTCTAAAGCCTGAGAGTGCAACCGTTTTCGAATAATTTTACTGCAAGCTTCTAAAGTCACTAGAGAATCAGGATATGGTGTTATTTTCAGTATCATTGCTAATTCTGTTATACCCTTGGAGAAATCTTGACCACAAACTAAAATTCAAAATAATTTTTATTAGTTACCTCACTTACTATTAGCACAGATCTGTGCAATTAGCATGCTGTGATATATTACTAAAGTAACTTACAGTCCAAATTATCTAATGGATTATCAGCAATCACGTTAGGAACATTAGAGGACTTCAAATTGTCAATGGCATGTTTGTTATAAACATTTTCTGAAAATAAATTTTCTTTAATTTAAGGAAATTCTTCAAAACGAACGTTCTTACTTTGATTAGTGTAATCTTTTTGAATTGCATAACCTAAGCACCAATCAAGTTCTGCTGCTGATGGTTTGACGTTCACAGGACAACCCAATTCTTTCCTATAGAGTTCAAAGGTTTTACTCCAATTTTGTGATTTTAAATTGCTTAACTCGTTGGATATGGCTGCTTTGTTTAGCTTTATTTTATTCGTTTCCAACCATGATATAATTTTCCTGAATTCAGTTTCATCTGCAAGAAAAAATATCAATTATAAATCTTGGTGATAACATGTGAAAGTTTAATTTTTCGTTCTTAATTTTTGTTTGCCTTAACCCTACAGAGGTCGCGTTCGAATTTATAACATGAGAGGTCGCGATGGACTGACGCTCCGGATATGAAAAAAATCTGGTTTTTTAACTAAAATCTAACAAAATGCTGAATGTATTAAATATATTCGCTATTAGAGGTAAATATATCGCTTTATTTTATTTAATAACGGTCAAATTAATTCCAATGATAATAAATTAACAGAACAAATTCTTTAAACTTAATGCTACAAAATTCTTTAGAACAAAACTGAAAAATTATTCAATTTCTTGAAAATTTTTTAAACAATTATCACATATAAACTTCGCTTACACTAAACATTCGAAAGCATGACATTTCACACACGAATATCGGGTAGGTCGATATTTTTTAGAACTACAAAATCTACATATACCGCGGGTAAATGCCGTGTTTTCTTCTACCGCTCTTTCTGTGTCCATTGTCCCAGAAATTGCAAATAAGTTTGTTCTTTTTCGTACCAAGACATTCTATATAAAAAATGCAATAAGTAGAGACGTTTTGGTCGTATAATTTCTATTTTCCTCTTACCTTGTTAAAATATTAGTGTAAAAAAAAAAGCAAACCACAAGAGATCGTGCCGGACTGTCGCTCCGAAAACGTAAATAAAATCAGTTCAATCAACTCAATCGGCATACACTTTCGTACTGAGGTTATTCAACATGGTTTAGGAAGATATTGGCCACTTGCCTCAAGAACATGAGGAGTCACGAAGTTTATGTTAAAAATGTTTTGATGCAGACTGTGAGTCCGGGCCCGACCCCTGGAAGGTTAAGGAAGATTTAAAATAGAGGGCAAAACGTCACCATTAACAAATAAAAGAAAATAAATTAATTAAGACTACAGCATCCATCCATTTTGGTTAAAAATATCCTGGAACTAATTCATCTCCTCTTACAAGATAGTTTTACATTTATTAACGTATATTTATAGAATAAAAGAAAACCTTTTTGGAATATAAAAAATATTGTAGCTGTTGGTCATTTATGCTCTTTTGTTCTTTTAGATATCACAGTTGTATATACACATTTTGTAATTCAGAAAATGATATGTGTTAATCGGTATCTCTACTAAATTCACCTTATTGTTCAGTATAAGATATGCCATCAGTTTCAATATCATTTTCAAATATTTATTTCTTTGATTCTTCCTTGTCATCGTTTTTTTAGGAGTATTTGTAGTCATCTACTTCTAATAAGAACAACTAGTAAAACAAATCAAAGTGAAAATTTTCAAATAGCCAAAAAAGTGATCAGAGCTTATTTTATAAATTTGTTTCATTATATCGGTTATTTTTTGCAGTAACGTCATAACTCAATTATCATGATTTCTTAGGAGATGGATTTGAAGTTTCAATACAACTGTTAAATACATATCTGTATGTCGTTTAACCCGTTGTTTGAATTATAAGAAAATCATCATAGCAAATGGGCACAATGCTTCTAAAAGTACTGTGGGTTCATGCACAGAAGAGATTATTACAACTAACTGTCACAACCAAGAGGGACAATGATCCAAAAAGATTGAGATAAACATCTCAAACGATTGCTATTTGGTTAAATAAAATGTGAATTTTTCATAACTACTATTTGTCGAGTTCACCCTTCTGCTTGGCAACATGAGATATCTTATTATAATTTCACACTATAAGAAATTGCCAATCTGGAGTGGTGTTCTAATAATAATTTACAATGATTTTTTTTATATTAAATTTTATTGTTTTTTGACCTTTTATTTTGAATTATTAAATATTTGTAATAATGGGTATAATAAGGTCTTATTGTATGTACATATTTTTATTTCGATGTTTCGTTATACAATAATAACTTCTTCAGGAGATTTAAAGATAAATTCGAAATTTCCTATTTTCATAAAATATTATGTGAAATAAGAAATTTCAAATTTATCTTTAACCCGGCGTAGCACGCGTTAAAATAGTTACGCGGTGGCACGCGCGATGTTCGTTTCGACTACATGACTTTTTAGGCTAACTAATACTAAATAATGCAACTATTTGTTAATATAACAATTTATTGAAGGTACATAAACAATTATTAAATAATGCAATGCAATTTAACAATTTGAGCAGTTCGCCACTGTACGTTCGCAACAAATCTATATTTTACACACACTACATTGTGACTTTGTTTACCTGTTTTTCCTTCTCGGACAGACTTACAAACAACAAACAAAACTTACAACAAAGGATCTGATTGACAAATACAAATTTATGCCTAACCTTGTACATACAAAACGCCGCGCAGGATGCATAGACTTTACAAATCTAGTAACACACCCAACTGCTTTTGATTTTTTTATCCTAAAACGGAAGAGTGCACATCTGGTTAAATCACATTGCAGGCTAGTTGCATGTTCGGACGAGGCACTTCTAATTTGTCACAGCCGTAACTTTCATCTAAATAAGATACACGCATTAAACCCACTGTGTGGTCTTTTCAACCATAGCGTGTGCTACCGCGGGTTAAATCTTCTGAAGAAGTTATTAACGAAACGTCGAAATAAAAATATATACATACAATAAGACCTTATTATACCCATTATTACAAATATTTAATAATGATTTTTTTATTAGTATATTATTTTCGTCGTTTATCAAGAAAATTTTCGGCAGAATTTCTAATCTATTAATTTAGCTTGGACATTATATTATTTAGTTTCAAAAATTCATTTAAAAAATATTAAGTACCGTTTATATCAACTTCTGGATTTGGGTAGCCAACTGCAGCCAATTTTCTCTTAATTACCATATTTCCAATAAATAATATCTGAAAACCACACCGGTAATCAACAATAATAAATTGACGTTTACAACGATCTTTTAGGTTATGACAAAATTACGACGTACGTGATATGACAACTGACTTGACATCTGTTTTGGTTTATGGATTTAAACAAGATAGGTACAAGAATTCTGTAATACAGAGTAAAATGAAAGTTGTTCGATTTGACACTAGATGTCAGTAGGGCGTTACTGCAGTTGAAATTCCATCGGCGCGTTTCATTACATTTCTTGGGCAATAACCACATTGCCAAATATATTGATTTCGTCCGAAGAATGTCCGGTACTGTTCGCTTCAGTCAATTTAAATCTTAAAACCTCGTGTCCCATTAATCCGATGGCAAAATTGGCAATGTCCTAGACGGCAAAGGTGGGTAAAACAGTTGAGTCTATATCGCTGTCAAAACTGACAGAAACGTCAAATAAACCACTCATCAATTTTCAAATTAAATTCTCGAATTGAATTAACGATTTGGTGAAATTGTGCCGGAATTGAACTGGGATACTTTCATTTATAACTTCTCACTTGAAAACTAGCAGAAGAGAGGTAAAAAACCTACTTATTAGTGAATGATTTGAAATTCATATCATGTCTTGTATAATGATTTTTCTATAAATTTTAAAAGAACATAGCTTCAATAACATTTGTTAATTATCTACTGGTTCATCAATGAGCTGTTCAGAACATTCATTATCTAATAATGATTCCAAATTGAGTAAAAATTTAGACTGTCAGCTGAAGAAAATTTATAAATAGTTAACATACATAAAACTGGGTCCTGTGTTCTAATCTTGGCAGTAACACAGTAAGGATTTAATAAATCTTTGCTTGCATTGGATTATTTGGCTTTTTCAACTTATGAATTTATAAGAAAACATCTATCTTTATTGTGTACTGTTATTATTTTATTTTATTTTTTTAATCTTGGGTATTTAGAGTCTTTATAAATTAACTTTTTTGTTTTCAAAATATTTATTTCGACGTTTCGTCTTTATTATTAAGGCATCATCAGGATACAAAACTTATTAATAAATATTTTGAAAACAAAAAAGTTAATTTATAAAGACTCTAAATACCCAAGATTAAAAAAATAAAATAATATAAAGTGAGTCAAGAAATAATAAATATGTTATTATTTTATAATTATGGGTGGTGAGTCTAAATTAATTTACTTCAAAAAGAAATTGGAAATCATTTTACAGCTTCTTTATCGAATGCTAAGTTCTCAAACTCAGTTTCGTGAATCTTCAAATCTATGCGAAATCTAACGTATAAGTTGTTTCGATTAAATGTGAAGTAAGCACCCTTCGTTCATATGGTTTGTTATTGAGAAGTGCACATAAAAACATTATTTGCAAATTGATGGACAATACAAATAATTAAACAAAAAGAACTGACATTCCGAATAAAGAACAATGGTCAATTATACAAATATGATTGATACTTGGTCATTGTACTTCTGAGTGTCACTTTTTTTGTTTCAGTTGTTTGTGCCGTTCATCATTATGCATATAATTTTTTTTTATATTGCGCCGCACTTCTCAATAACAGACCACATGGGTCCAAAGTTACTCAAAGTAAAATCGGTCACCCACTGGTAAATACAGAAATTTGTCAAGAAAGTACATATATTTTTTTTCGATCACAATTATCCAAACCATTACCCAGGAACAACTTACCTCTTTTTTTTAGAAAGAGAAAAGCACAAGCAACAATTGAAATTGAATAATTTAAAATTGTTGTATCTTTATTTGTTACATATTTTCTTACAAAACGATTTCCAATTTTTTTCCACGTCTTATTTGAATTGAATTGACTCGGTTCTTTGACATATCGCACCTGCACGTTATTGAATTTTGAACATTGATTTTACAGTTATAATCGAACTTTTTATCAACTTATGCATCATTTTGAAGATCAGGATACATAAATTTATATACCGTAAAACAAAATAAAAAAAAATGAAATAAAAATTTGTTCCATTAGACTATTCAATTACATCTTAAATTAGCCCTTCTTTGTGGACCAAAGATATTTGTTCACCTTATGCAGAACAAAAAAAATTAATATTTGTAATCATGATTTGGGAATATATAAAGGTTTACATCCATAATATCAAATACTCGTTGAGAAGATTTTTCTTTATTTAAAATACGATCTTTAATTTGCTTTATTTTCAACATATTTTCATTATCAAAATGATCAGTGTTATTTAGAACTTTACCAAAAGTAGAAAAAGGTATACATGAAAATGAATGCTCTTTCACTCGGCTGAAACACTTTTTCAAACTCTTTGTAAAATTTACATAAGGGGACACATCCTGTTCTTGCAGACAACCTTTCAATAGAACATCAAAAGGCTAATAACAAAAAGCTTTAATAATGACTTCGATAATATGCAACGTATGTTTTAAGAATCAAAGGTACTGATACAACTTAAGCTATCTGGAGGTCTGCAGATAACTTAGCATCAGAATACAAACTTCAAATTTATAATTATTTTTTTGATATTTACGCCTACCATTGAAAGAAAATATAGTGACTTTTCTGTTTGTAATTAATAGTAATGAAAAGATTTATAATATTAATATACTCAGCAGGGTGAGAATATAAATTTATATTGATAATATAAAAGCAAGATATTCTTCGCCTTTTATATTATCTATATGAGAAGTTTGGTGTTGTAAATATCTACAGCCAGGTGCGATGTGTTTCTATTAAAGTGTTCATACTTTATCTTACATATCAGAGGAGTATGCAAATAACGGTATTGTCCAATATTTGTTATAAAATAAGTTGCACAAACAACAAAGTTGTGGACTAAAGTGTAATTTGTTGACCAAAGGTGATTGGATTGGTCCAGTGGCTAGTGTTTAAACAAAACATGGCTAGTTTTGCCGCACAGGCCGCTCTGCGGATGAAATGGACCAACCTCGTGGAAGAGGGCTTGGAGGTGCCAGCCGAAGTTACTAACAAAGTGACCAGCGTAGTAGGCTGGCTTAAACAGGTTACTAATAGCACCATCCTCCGTAAATTTGTGTATTACTGTTGCACCAGCTCACGATTTTATTTTGCATGTAAATATCACCTTTTATTATTTATTTTTAAATCACTATATTCAACTGAAATTTTATAACATGAGGGATTGTATAGTTTTTTGCACAATATTTTGAGAATGAAGAGGTTGCACAACACCACAGATTTTTTTTTTAATATAGCTTTTTGACGAAATTGTTTTCAAATATTTTGTTTATGGGAGTTCTATCTACAGAAATATGTATTGAAGCATGTAAATGTTTTCTCTACTTCTGATTAAAAAAAGACTGAAACAAAATTGTCTTTTAAATGCTAAATCTATATTGTTTTAATAACTCCTGACCTCTCTCTGTCATTAAAATCAGATACATAAAATGAATTGTTATTTAACATTCTTGCATAATATTGTTTTAATAATATTTTTACTATTTCATTTGTGCTCACAAAGACATTATTTTTTTAATTACTTGAGAAATTGAATGTGTTCCAACGGGTTAAAATTTTATTTAGTTTTTGATAACTAAGATAAGTTATGTATATAAAGGTAAATAGATTTCCATTTTAAACAAGTTCATTCACGTTGACCTGAAGAATATAGTTTAGTGTTGTGGGAATAAAGTACAGCATAATATTGGATATATTTGCTCTTACGATGTATTTTTATAGAACTAAACACGTGTTAGATAATAGGTAAACTGAAGTAGATAAAGATACTTCAAAATGTAACTTGTTCATTATTTACAATTAGGAAACATTTTCGTATATAATAATTGGATATTTGAAAAGTCCTCCAGTTTATTATCAGGTGTAGCTATTATATATTTCAAAGGTAGGTATTATTAAATTATGTGGCAGTGAAAAGAATTAGAAATTTTTAAAGTGCTTTGCCATATGTGAAATGTAATTTAATTTTATTTTAATTTAATTACACTTCTGTACACGTATAACAAGCAGCAAAATTATTTATTATATCTTTTTATACCGACCTTTGCAGTCTTTGTCATCCAACTAAAGAATTTGTTCAATTTGAAGGTCACAGAGAAGTAAACAACTGAATTTGTACTTAAGTATGTACGTAACTAAAATTACTGTTACAAGCATCAAATAAAAGTAACTAAATTATCATTTAAATGTAGAAGAATATTACAGTTTACAAGTGACTTTCTAAAAGAATATATAAAGAGAATTACTACACTAATGAGATGAGTTCATAGTGACCTTGTGAATTCAAATTATAGGCACAGAACCAATGACCTATATCTCCTATCATGCAACAGTATGCTCTACTAAAGTGCAACTGCTTTAAAAATAACACAATGTTTTATTCGATCGCATTTTATTATCTCGTCTTTTGTAAGTGCAGCAATAATCTGACTGCTATGTAGAAGAATGTTAAAAAATTTTCCATTTGAATAGTGAATGGTCGTTTAGGTCAATTCAACCATCAATTAAGTTGTTAGAGATCGTTCTGCGAAAATATGTTTGGCTAGCCGGTGTTGTATAAATTAATTTGTTAGTAATTGTGTTCCTGCCCACGGCACAGCTCCAAATTAATTCACTCTATTTTGTGTTAGTTTTAATTTAATTCTACAATGAACCTACTTTCATATAATAATTAAAGCATTGAAAAACAATATTAATATGATTTTTTATGTAGTTAATATCTGTGGTCATATACTTGTTGCTTTTTTAGTGTAGTGTTACTTTAGTTCTTCTTTATAGTGCAAATGTAATTGCCAGTGTGTCGGTAATTCTGAACACTGATGGTTGTTTTTAATTGTCTCCAATATTTTTTGGTGATTCTTATTTAAAATACAATTTTAGTTAGCAAATTGTGGTAAGTTAGTAGTTTTTATTTACAAGAATTGACATTCATTCACTTGCTGATAATGTGTATATATTTTTTTAATATCAAATTAAAACTGATACAGTGAAATCTCGATTTATCGTTTGCACAGGGACCGGTTATAAAAAAATAGAAATAACCAACTACATGTTAAGAAATCTTATTTATTTATCATATTATATTAAAACATAGGTAAATTATGTAAAATAATTGAAAACAATAGATATATTTATAGCATTTTAAAAAGATTACAATTTTTTTTTTGTTAAGAATTATTACTTTGAATAAACAATGTCTATTTTCCAATTTATTGAGCAAATTCTTGTTAGTTTGGAACCACATTTCTTGTCTATACGTATTTACACCCATTAAGCCGGATATTAAACAATAACAAACGGCGCTAATAAAAACATGTTATAAAATTTTCGATGAGTATCAAGAGTCGCGGGAACGAATAATCGAGGTTTCACTATATAGATTTTTAACATATAATAATATATTTAAGATGTAACAAGTTTTGTTACATCTAAATAAGAATCTTAAACAATCTGTTCTTTCTACTGTAAAATATTATATTAAAAACAATTTATCTTAATATGAAAATATACTTCAATTTAATATTTAAATTCACCAAAAAATATTGGTGATTTCCACATACATGTATGTTTTAAATTGAAAGCAGTAAACTTTAATTGAAATCTACAAATAAATAATTACAAAAAGAGTTGATTGATATAACAAACTGAAAAAAGAGCAATGATAATTATACCAACAGTTATGGAAACATTTTGTTTTATGTGCTTAAAATTTAAGGCATCACTTGAAGTACGTGCAGCAGGACGAAGGGCAGTGAATACTTTGGCCGGAGGTGCAATGGCGCAAAAACTGGTAATTTTACATTTTAATGATGTATACAATGTGGAGTCAAGGCCAAGCCCAGAACCTATTGGAGGGGCTGCCAGATTTTGTACAGCCATGAAGAGCTTTCAAAGCCTGAATCCATTAGTTTTATTTAGTGGGGATGCCTTTTCGCCTAGTATGCGTGAGTACCTATTTAATTACATTTTACATTCGTTTATTTAGTTACCATTTCTTAAAATATTTCGTAGTATATTTTATTTCGTAAAATTAAAAAATTAATAAACATAATATATAATATTTCTACATACAAAATAAAAATATTTAATTTGTTAAAAATATAAACTTTGTATAAAAGCCAAAAATAATTTTGACATTGCGTTATAACGAAACATCATGTGTATATTGGGGTAACATTAATAGAGGTATTACTGTATTATAACTGTTCTTATAAAGTTGTTAAGTTCTACGAAATTTTTATAGGCTTTTAACATTATTCAAAAAAATATCAAATTTGTTTTATTAATCTTAATTGAAATCAAGCCACCGCTATACAGTAAGTTCTTGCTAATATTTTACTATTTTTATTAAATTTCAGTTAGTACTTTTACAAAGGGCGAACACATGGTTCCAGTGTTAAACGAAATAGGAACTCATTGTGCAGTGCTTGGAAATCACGATTTTGGTGAGTAAATAAATTTATTACAAATCAGGTTTGAATATTATTATTTAGTATATGGTAAGGAACCCAAACAAGATCTCAATTTTTTTAAACAATATTCTTTAGCTTATGAAATAAATACAACATAATATGAAGCATTCTGCAGCTAAAATCATAAATATGAGAATAATTAAATAAGAACAATAAATTATTAATGGAAGCCATTAGTGTATAGTTAATATAAATGTGTTAATTTCAGATCATGGATTGGAAGTTTTATCACAATGGGTTAAACAAACAGAATTTCCATGGCTCATGTCCAATGTGTTAGATAATGAAACTGGTAGGCCTTTGGGTGAAGGCCGAATAACTCATGTGGTACATTGGGCAGGCAGAAGGGTTGGTTTAATTGGTTTGGTAGAACAAGAATGGTTAGACACTTTAGCTACAGTAAACCCTGAAGAAGTTACCTTTTTAGACTTTATTGAGGCTGGACAAAAGTTAGCTGCACAACTTAAACAAGAAGTAGGTACATAGTTATAAATATAAGATTACATTTTAAAAATAAAACTCTTGTAAAGAGTATGTCATTTTGCGACAATACTTTAGAGCATGTTGGGATAAATGTACACACCTCTTTCAAAATATATTTCATATATTTCAACATTAAATTATTGGTAATTTATATTTTCAAATACCAACTATTGTATTTGCCGTTACCTAACTTTAACTTCTGTGTAATTTGTAAATTTTAAACATGTGTCTTTTGTAAATCTGCATCCATTTATTTTACAGAACTGTGATTATGTTATTGCACTTACACATATGAGAACACCAAACGATATTAAATTAGCCGAAAACTGTAATGAAATAGATTTAATATTGGGTGGACATGATCACGTTTATGAAGTTAAAGAAGTGAATGGAAAATACATAATAAAAAGTGGTACAGATTTTAGGCAATTTAGCAAAATTACGGTGCAATTTGAGGGCCCGTCTTCTGAAGTACATGTTGAAGCAGTAGATGTTACTTCTGCTTTCGCTGAAGATCCGAAGCTTAAAGAAAAACTGGAAAAATACACGAGTATAATAGAGGGCAAAATGGACGAGGTTTTAGGCTGCTTCTCTGTACCTCTAGATGGAAGATTTACATCTATCCGTACGACAGAAACAAATTTGGGAAATTGGGTGTGCGATATAGTGTTGGCTGCAACTGGGGCCGACTTAGTAATTTTAAACTCTGGAACCTTCCGATCTGATCAAGTACACCAAGCAGGAGACTTTACAATGAGAGACTTGGTGAATATTGTGCCTATGAGGGACCCAGTGGTTGTACTTAAAGTTACTGGTAAGAATATCATTTTAATTTTTCTGTATCATCAAATTTAATTTGTTACTACAAAGAATTATAACTAATAAATACTTTTTAAGGACAACAAGTGCTTGAAACTCTAGAGAATGGTGTTAGTATGTATCCAAAACTAGAAGGACGTTTCCCTCAAGTGGCAGGAATTAGTTTTGCCTTCGATCCCAGTAAACCACCTGGACAGAGAGTAGATACAGCTTTTGTGCGAATTGGAGATGAGTATCTTAATTTACAACAAACTTATAGATTAGCAACGAAAAGCTATTTAAGCACAGGTTGTGATGGATATGTCATGCTGAAAGACACCGAAGTTATAGTAAGTATATTGCACCCATAATATTTGTCATTTTTCTAATTTGTTGATTTGATTTGATCTAGGTTGATGACGATGAATGTCCTGAACTTGGACTGGCAATACAAAATCATTTTCAGGCTATAAATATGAGATTAGGAAAAACAAAGAAGCACTCTAAACATCGACAATCGCTTGTCACATTGTCTAGGCGACACAGCTTAGTAAAAATGCTCGATGGAAGTGAATTAGATGGTCCCCCTCCTCTGAGAAGAGCAAGTACAATAGAAGCGGCTTCACATTCACCTCCAGCTACACATCATTCAGGCATTCGACTCACTCGAAGAGCTTCCTTAGATGACTTAGAGCAGGAATCTTGCCAGTTAACACCCAAAATAGACCACCGAATAATAATAATCAACAGTGAAGAGGTATTGACTTCACGTTCCTCGTAGATGTCCCTAACAAAGTAAAATCCCCTGGTTCCTCTTTGAATTAACTTTGTTCAAGTTACCAATGACATTTTAATTTTCAAGACCATTAACGTTACTGTACTGCTATTGGTGTTTTAGTAAATTTTGTTTTTAATTTTAAATAGCTTTACTGGCTTTACTAACTTATTAGTTTCATTTGCAATCCTTTTCATTTAGTTCGTAACCTTGTAATTAGCTTATGTCGTAATTTACTTACTTTATGCATAATCATATCCTTTTGGGACGTCATTTTCATCACCGCTAATACCAATTCAAGTTACTTGCATATTAATTTCAAAGTCGTTAAAATAGTCATATTAGCACAACATATATAAAATAATTATACTAATGTAGTGCTCCATTTGTCCCATAATTCAGGATGAGTAGAATTAAACAATACATTTAGAAGGGACGTTAGACGACAATCACTTACCACGAATTCTACCTTTAATTGATGGTAAATGTTGCGTTCTACATTTATTTTCCTCTTCCGCATTTATTATTAAACAAATTAAATTCCTTAACTGCTATTATTATTATGGGACAGAGGGAATATTTTGCTTATTATTAATTACGTCCGCTACCAACCATTGCGAATAGGATCAGAACATTGATAAAAAAAAAGAAATAACAAAAAAGAGAAAAAATTTTGCACAATTATTTTGTTCATGTTTAATATATAAGTATTTATGTATCATGTTTATCTGAATATATAAATATATGCTTATAGCTCCTATTGTTTATGTATATGATAAATCAAAAGGATATGACTTCAATGCATGTGAATCTGGGAAAGTAAATAATATAGGATTTTAAATTTAGAAACGTCAAGAATTACTTCTGCAACGCCAAAGGATAGAACAGGACTCTGTGATTCCAGAAGTGGATGAATATTCTCCGCAAAATTAACATTAGTAGCAATAACGATTTTTAAAACCAACTTTAATGAATGTTTCTCTGGCCTAAATTTAACTTACAATTAGATTTTAATTAATCGAAGAAACGAAACAAGTATTACAACTAACACCACTTCTATTGAATCGTAAAAAAAATATACATAGTATTGTGTATGTAGTTATTATATATATATAATAATATTTAAAAGAGTTTCTTGAATATTATTCTATATTATGTCTAGTCAACTATAAAATGTACTGATGCAGTTTTTTTATGGTACCATTTCAAATGTTATTCTCATAATATTTATTTATTTTTAGCTATCTATAGTCATTTGTAACTTACGACCATGATTTACTTTAAAGCAGTAAAAATTTTCTGTCTTCATGTAGACCAAGCAAAAGTTTACAAACTTGATTCTATAGGTTTGGAAGAAAATTCCATTAGTAATTCTCTATGATGTGTTCTCTATTAATACTAATCCTTAAATTCCAATAGAAGTACAAATATGTTTTTTTTTTATATGATTGTTATTTCATTTCTCTGAATTGAATTTTTTACATAATAAGCAACAAGAAAATTTTTGCCTTCCTAAATAAGTAATAGGTATAAGATGTGCATCTAATTGAAGATGGCTTTAAAATATTGTCTGTAAAATCACACTGCTTTGAAGCAATTAGTATAGCTAGCAATACTATATAAGTAAAACACAAGTATTTACCTTCCGGTGTCCATTTTGATAACATTAAATGTAAGATGTCTTATTACACACATGGTTGTTAATATGTATGTTAATGAATTTCAGCGACATTTTATTGCAAAAAAACACTTGTGATACAAAATTTGTTATCATTTTAGCAAGTCTACTACAAATTTAAAATTTATAAATGTGTGTTGTAGAGCTTAAAGCTTTCAAATTAGATTAAGTACTCATTTGAAACGAATTTCAAGTCAATTATTCTACATATATATAATACTCAGGAGAAGTATTTGTGTTTTACAATTCTCATGAAAGATAGCACCAATGCACTCCGTCAGATAATCTTGAAATCCATGGACTAAAGTATGTGTGTTTTCATGCAAAGTAACTTTCCTATAATATAGTGTTAAATATGTCCATAAAAGCAAATTAGATCCTATAAATTGACACAAAATTTTTGTGAAGAGAGTTAATAGTACTAAATGCTGCTCTTTAGAGAAGAACAAGTAAAAGTAGTCCTTCCATAAAGTGCAGAATGTGTGATCGAATAGATGTTACATTTAAAAAAAATATAAATGGAATTCTATAAAATTATATTAAACATGAAACAATCAAAATAGTTATAAATTATAACTATTATGAGCTTGCGTAGTGATTTAGAGGGAAATAAAAGAAATGTTATTGATTAAATATTATATATTGCTCTGGTTTAGTTAACTTTGCTTTATTTTTGTTGAATTGTTAATTTTTGTGCTTGTTGAACTAAAGTTGTTTTTATTTAATTATTTGACCTCTTCTTGAATATAGGTTGCAAAATTGAGTTTCCAAGAGAAAAAAAACCTCATAAATTTCACGACACCAAAAAGAGTTTTGTATTATGTTTGTGAAATTTAAACCCTACGAACCTATTATGTTTATGTGCCGCTTTGCTTAGCTTTATTTAAAACCTTGTGCAATCCGAACCAAAAAATTTGTAATATTTTTATACCTTACACAATTGTGGTAATAGAACAACTAAAAATATGAATCGAATAAATTCATTCTGTAATAGGTTCAAAGGGTTGAAGCAATCTCAGTTATTGATTTCATAGGTGTAGCTGTAACTAATAAAAATAAACTTTTTTAAAATTGTTGTATTGTTTTTATTGGTCAGTTTATTAGGTTTCTTATGTCAATTAGTTAATGGAAATTCAGGGTATTGTATATCAACATATTTATTATATGTAATGACGGCACATAAAAAGAAGGTAAGTAGTTGCATATATAATGTTTAAGGCTATTGTATTAGTATAGTTAATAAGCACTAACGATATATATTTCCTAAAATAGAGCTCCACATATAACGTACTCTTAAACTAGAAGTTACAATAAATTATATGTTACTTTTAAGTTCTAAATTATAGTAAAGTAAGGTTAAAATTTTTTGATATACGTTTAACGAAAATATAAATAAACAACATAATAAATCTATGTATGTACACATGCAGCAAGTAGATAATATTAAAAGAACTTTTTAAATGAAACATAAAAATATTTAATGAACAAAAACGATTTGAAAATGATTATTTTGCATAATGAGAATATCGCAGAATATAAAAGTGATCGGATGATGTACACAATCGTTGATGCAATCGTTATTCATCAGCTTTTTGAGCATTTCCAGTGCTGGAATCTCTAAATGGAGACTTGTCAAAAATTTCTCCAATGCCTAAGCCGGTACTAACTGCAAATGGAAGAAATTATAAATTAATATAATACAAATAAATACCGATATCTGCTGTTATAATTATTTATAACTTACCTGCCGCAAGTCCATAGTAGAGGAATTTTGCAGAGGCTTGTTTTTTCCCATGGTGCACTAGATAAGCGCCAATCCCTAAAAAGGCACCCACAGATATAATTTTGCAAGAAACACAATCAGCCCTCTTCCTGTTATGCATTTTGTGTTTTATTAATTTTGAACTGAACTGTTTTGTAGGTTTGTTGTGAACTGATAAACAGGTGGTTGAGAATAGTGTGAAGTTCGCCAAAGCAAAAGAATTTTAAACCACCTTAAAAGTCGTTAAGTGTTAGTAAACATGTGGAGATATGAAATTTGGGCAAGCTCAATATTATTTCCAACTTGAGAACGTGAAATGAAAGTTTTTTTTCTTTAAATAATAAAAGAAGTTGTTGTATTTTGTACGTGTCTAGGGATTTTTGGTGTATAAAGTTTGCAGTAACTAATTGTACAAAGGTGGCTGCATTTCGTGGAATTTGGCGCTCATTTTTTGCGAAAGTTGGTGAATTATTGTTGTGTCCGAGTTGTTGTGGACTTTTCTTGTATTTTAACACTGTTCTAAATAACAATTTAGTTGGAAATTTGCCGGTTTTAATAAATTTCCTATGGCGGACGAATCTGTATTAGTTTCTTCATTTGATTTCATCAGTATTAAACCAACAAAGGATGTTATTGCAAAGAGTAAGTTTTTACTGTTAAATAAATGTTTACTATTAAATGTATGCAAATAAATGTTAGAATTGTTAATTATATTTGATGTTAACGATACTTTGTTTAATAAATTCTAGGCTTGGAGATATGTAACAAATATGGTATGACTGAGGAGGACTTCGTCGATGATTGGTCTGCCTTTACTATTACCAACTTGGGAGGGAAAGCCCCGACAGTTGAGTATTTAGTCGCTCTAGAAAGGAAAAAGTATGGTAAAAGAGATGGGGTTGTGATAACTACAGGCACGCCTACTAGATGTGATAGCCACAAGCAACGTGCAAGTATGAATATGTATCCTTTTTAGTTTTTCGAGTAGTTAATTCCCATGAAAAATCATAAATTACCATATATGTATTTCACTAGTTTAATACTAGAAATAACAGTTTCCATATGTTTAGAAGTTTTAAACAAATATCAATTTAATAACATTATCATTAAAACCAAGGTTGGCTTAATGCACATAAACCGATGTTGTGTCTCAAGTGTTTGGGTTTTCTTTTAAGTGGTGATGATTTGTATCTATCTGTGTTCATATAGGACAATTAGAAATAAATAATGGTTATTGAAAATTAGTTTAAAGTGAGGTATAAATGCTTGATGAATTTTATTTCTTGAAAACAATGGTAGTGATAATTTAGAAAGTTTATCAATTGATTAGGATATTTTATGTAATAATAGTTTCCTTAATGCCAATACAGGGAAGTTGATGATGTTATGAGTACTTATGCAAGTGGAACTCCAAAGGTAGGATTTTTTGCCCAATATTATTTTGATTGATATTACTTGTATTGCATACATACTAATAATCCCCAATATATATTTTAGGGCTGATTCTGAAATTACCTTTCAGCAATGAAGGTCTACATTGTTCTAGTTGCTTATGGCGACTCCATGAGAAATTACATCGATGTAAAATAATTTCAGAATTGGCTATAAGCTTTTGAAATATTCAATATTGCACGGAAATCTTGGGGCCCAAAAGTAAACAGAGAATTAGTTAATCATATTTCTTAGATGATTTTTTGAGTTCAAGAAAAATGGAGAAACTAAATTATTTTACAATTTATCATTACGCATTAAATCTATACTTAATAAATTATTTTAAATAAATGAAATACTTTGGGATAGATTAAAGAATATTTTTGCTCAGTTTTACCAATTTTTTATAAGTATATGAAAGAGTATTTTTAAAATTATTATTGTTTTAAAAAAGTTCACATATTAATACAAGTTTACTTAGAAACAGATAAGAAATACGTAATTATTTGTATTGCAAAGAAACATTAATCAACATCTTGACGATCCACGTTGAACATTTTTTTTAATAAATACGTAATCTGATATAAGTAATATTATACAACTAATTATAAGCTTTTTCATTTATAAATGTGCTCCATCCAATAACACTAAACAAAAAAAAAACGAAACAGCTACGTTAATTTTTTTAAAGTGCAATTCATTCGAATTAAACAAATAAGCAGTAATAGCTCGCTAAACCATTGGCTAACGCATTTTAAATACATGCACAATTCTCGTGAATAGCGCGGGAAAGATTTTTTTCGAATAATAGATGCTACAGAACAGCTATTCCTTTGTTCATCGCGGCTGCTGGAGAACAAAACAAAACTTCCTCTAAAACGTCAATTTCCCGCCTATTGGAGTGGCCAGGGAATTCGAAATAAACGCGGGAGAATTTTACAGCACAGGTAAATTTCATCCCCCGCGTACAAACAAAGGCGGCTTTGGTCAACCCTCTGGGAAAATCGCAGGTAACGAGATTTGCCTCCATTTTTTCTTGAGCGGAGAATTCCAGCGGGTTTACTTCGCGAACCGACGTACGTTCACGGGACGCTCAGTGCGCTAGAGGGAGAGCACCGCGGTCGCGTACGTCGTTTGTCGGGCTTGCGCACGAGTCTTTGTACGGTTCCTGGAGAAACATCCAAGGTTGCTGTGTCTTCGGCGGCCATTTGTAAATCTGTCGATGAGAGACGCTTTAGTAATTCGCGTAGAGTTCTGCCAAAATGGATCGATATTTAGCGTATTCGTGCAATTTTCGGCCGTTTGAACGTAGAACAACCTGTTGAATGTGCTCGTGCTCGATTTGTACACGTTTTTACCGGTCTAAAAGCGTTTATTTTCGGTTTAATAGAGTTTTTAGTCGGACTGTAAACAAGTAATTTGTTTTTAGTAGTTTGCTAGACGAATATTCGCTTGCGCAAGGTTAAATAGCTTTAACCTCTCAATTCCGTTAATTTTTAAAAAGTTTTTTGTTCGGCCTTTGGTTTTATAGTTGCGGTTCATTCGAAAACAGCGATTGTTGTTTTTTCTCTTTCATACTCATTCATTGTTTGCTTCAAATTCTTCGGTATAAGAGCACAGTCGTCGGATAGAAACAGTTCGTTAGTTTTTAATCCAATGGAATCTCGAAAAAAGAACAGAAAAAAGTCCGAACTTCAACATTCGCAAGGTCTGAAATGAGTTTGGATCTAGTGGCATTTGGTTTCATAAATGACTAGATCAAAAACTCATTAAAGAAATTGCGGGAATTCTTCGACTTCTGCATGGACGTGAAACGGGCTTCTAGTTGTTACCATGTAACATAAAAAAATTTTTAACGTCTTTTTATGTTAGAAATTTTAAATAGTAAAATAACTGTATAATGTATATATTTTTGTATTGATGTTCTATGTAATTTTTATCATAAGTTTATGTAAAATTTTCTACCCTTAGCTATAGGAAGTACCATCGTTGGAAAAGTCTAACTTAAGATGTGCCGGCGAGTAAAGGTCTGGTCCCACTGATTTTAAACGTGTGACTAGATCTTTTACTCGTCTGTACAAATTAAGTAAAATCATCACTAAAATTGGGAAAACTGCTGATTTTTTATTTCTATTGTTAATACTTTTGAAGTTTCATAATAAAAATTATAATAAAAACATCATTTCTTTTACTTACCTTACCATCATGAGACAATAGTTGTCGAACAATAAATTGATAAACTTGCAATATCAAATTAGTAGAACACTAAATGGCCCTAAAAATATTTTTTAAATTCTTCAGTAGAATGCACATAAATTTGTCTGTTATCCACACATACAAATGTACTAACTAAACAAATAACTGTTTGATTGCATAAAAATACTTTCAGAGTAATAAGGGTACCAAACGTCTGAGAAGTCCCGAAGAAAGTTCGCAAAAATCTACTGTAAATCTCAACTTAACTGATAGTACTTCCACTACATTGTAAGTAAAATTTATAAAGGTAATATCTTCTAATCGCCTTCCTGTTCAAATCCATTGAATACCTCATTATATAGAGACGTTTATTTTTGAGAATTTTAAAATATGCAAAGGAAAATACTTATTTGATGAAGCTCAAAATTTTTTCTGTTATTTATTGCATCTAATACTCTTGTTCTCAATTAAAGCCATCTTGCAACATAAATCTATAACATTATAAATATTAAGATATACACATTGAATACCTTTGATCCTTCTCCCCTAGAAAATCTCAAACAAACAATGTTGAAGACAAAAACACAGTTATACCAAAGTACTCCGAAAGAAAAGATGCCGGCGAGAAAGTGTTGTCTTTTGCCTCAGACAAATTCTCACAAAAGCCACCAGCCTTCAAAAGGAAAAACATGGATTTTTCTGTGCAAATAACGCACGTTGGTGACCCGCAAAATCATTTGCAAAATGATCCCAACATCTTATACGAAAGTCCACTTATGAAAGCAAGTGCTCTCAACAGCATGACCGATTGGCTCGGTGACGCAATTATAAAGAAACATAACTTAGAAGAACCGCAACATTTTTCTGAGGGTGTAGAAAACACCATAGTTACATATGGTAGAATTCGAAACTCAGCCATAAAAGGAAAAATTACCACAAAGTCAGTTTCTTTGGAAACCACCAAACGATTTAACTTTGTTAAGTGCCCCCTAAATTTGCAAAAGGCGCACTACTATTCGGTTTTCCCAGGACAGACTATCGGAGTAAAAGGAAGCATTATTAATGGGGAAAACTTTCTAGTTGAGAAGGTTTTTGCAGACGCACATCCTCCGGTTTCGACCAAACCGCTAACTTTAGAAGATGATATTCAAATAGTTGTGGCTTCCGGACCGTTTACAGTCGACAGCAATATTTCTTACGAACCTTTGCAAGATTTATTAAAGTACTGCATTTTGAATAAACCACACGTCCTGATTCTGATTGGACCTTTTATGAGCAACTCACACCTGAAGGATTTAAACGAACAATATGACAGATTTTTTGAATCACTGATTGATAGCATAATGAGCCCGCTTAAGGATTGTAACATAGAAGTTGTAATAGTTCCTTGTAACAAAGATTTTAATTCTACCTTAATGTACCCTACGCCACCTTATACAACAAAAGCAAAGTACAACAATTTGCACTTGGTGCCAGATCCAAGTTTGCTAAATATTCATGGTATCATCATTGGAGTAACGTCTGCAGATGTACTGTTTCATATGGGATCAAGAGAACTATTTTAGTAAGTTGTGAATTTTTAAAAACATATTTTAGTTAGATGTTATTTATTATGATTTATTACGTTATTAAGATTTATCACGTTATTACAATTTATCACGTTCTTATAGTGGCAAAAGTTCAGATCGTATAAGTAGACTTATCGGACATATTTTGGGCCAGCAATGCTTTTACCCCTTGTATCCAGGAGAAAAAGAGCTTTGTGTGAACCACCAACTTCTTGAACGACATGCAACGATGGATGAAACTCCTCACATTATGATCTTACCTTCTACCCTTCGTTATTTTATAAAGGTAGTAATATTTCATAATTTACAAAACTTACATGTTTTATTAATTTAATTAATTTCATTTTTTAGGATGTTGATGGGTGTATGGTCGTTAATCCGGAACGTTTAACAAAATATCACCAAGGAGGCACGTTTTCTAGAATACACATAGAATCGAAAGGTACGGGACCATTCCTACAAAATATAGCTTGCGATATCCTTAAGATTTAATTTGTGATTGAATTCTATTTGTTTATATGTATATATTACTGTAAAATATATCACTATTTAATAAACTTTTTCAAATTTGCTTAGAGCGTTTTTCTTGTACCTGAAATCGATGTTTTGGAATTTGGCTAAGCAAACAGATTCTGTGATTTATTTTTTATTAATAATACAAAAATAACATTACTAGCAGGATATAATTAGTACAGTTACTTTCTCATTTCTTTCATTAAACTGATATCAAGAAAACTACTATATTGGCATAAATAAGTTAAATACCTATACAGCGGTGTTTTTAAATATGTAATAGAATCTAAAATTTCATCAAATCAACTTAGAAGCATTTTATACTTACAAGCATGTTATATAATTATCAGATCCCGTTATATTTGGTTCAATACTCATAAAGTAATAAGAAACGAACAACATTAAGTTCTTAAACAAGTTGCACCCCGAACTTGGATAGATAATTTTGAATGATTGTCACGGATTCCGTGGCCATGCTATTGACATAAGTGGGAAGCCGACCAGGTTGAGATGAACCCAGGACTTGGAGATTTTGCACAAGGAATTGTCTTGGTTCACCAACAGCTATACAAAAAAAAAATTAAAAAATAATTGTAAAATGAATAAAAATGCTTCTTACCTTGCAGTGGGTCGGGTTTGTCATTGTTTGCAAAGTTCAACTTTGCAGTAGTATTTTGATAAGAGGGCGTATCATCTACCTCCACGAAATGGTCATCAGGGAAAGTGCTTTCATCTCTAGGCATTTCAAAGAAACAGAGTAAAGCCTGTAAAAGGGGAGCCCACTGTTTTTGGTACCTCCCTGTATACATTTCAGGACAGTCGCAAAGCAACTTTGTAACACCAATGGCAACAATTTTTCTTTCAATTGTCCCGGAAATCTTTTGCAGCTCTGGTATAAACAGTTTATCAAGGACCATTCCAAACATACTGTAAAAAAAGATTGTATTTTAAGGTGATTACTTTCATTGGAAATTATTTAAAACTAATGGGAAAATATTTAAAACTATTTTTATTTGGTATTTACTTGGCTTGAATTCCATCGATGGTTGATACGAGTTCATTTGCTGAGAACTTCACTGTGTACATTGAAAAAAACACTATTAGGTTGATGACAAATTTTGTTGTTTTCGTTGAAGTAAGTCTTTGGAACAGCAGTAGGAATATTTGCTTTAAGTACGGGGTTAGGGCTTCAGTTGGTACGTATTGTACAAGGCTCTGCATGAGGTGGAAACCTTCATGATCATTTGCTTTTGATGCTATAAGTTTTTGGAATACTCCTAAGAAGCCATTCTGAAATTTTATCGTAGAATTAGATGGAAAATTAAATTTAATATTGAATCAAGCTCAAATTAATGGAATAATTTTGAACGAGATAATTTTATTATGAAACATTGCAAGGACTTACTAGTTTATCCTGCGCTACAATTTGTGGGGCCGCTTGCGTTGCATAAGCACTTAGCAACCTTACTAAAGGGCTAACGTTAGCAGGTCTTTCCCATAATATTGGAGCTAATAAACATGGGAGTAACTGCATGTAAGGTTCGCTAATATTACCAGTAGGTGTGAACTCCATAAGCATTGAAAGAAGTTGGAATACGTACGGAATAAATTCTGAAATATCAAACAATGTACATAAGTAGTTTATAATTGATGCTTTTTCTAATGTCATTCTAGTAACACACACATATATATATACCGGGTGATCCTGGGTAGTGGGCCTATCAAGTAACTCCTTTGTTTTTTAAATTGCTGCAACAAAATTTCAGACATTTGTTGTACACCAAAAATTGCATTTTTTGATGTATTGAACAACTTCATAGCACTTCCGGTTTGACCGGAAATAACATGAAATCTCTTATTTAGATAGGGAATCTCATATTTTTTGTTCGTATTCTTAATCTACAAGGTGCCCCTAATTCAGTAATACCACATTTGTAAATTTTTAAGTCACAGATTCATTTTTATTTTCAATTTTAAATATAATGGTAGGCGTTCGTAAATCGGCAAAATCTTTTCTTCAGCAACTCGAAAGACAGTTTAAATACATTATATAATAACATTATTCACCATTTATGAATTATAAGCAAATGAAATTTCATTTTAAAA
>JAWQRP010000767.1:0-23944 GCA_033557875.1 Quadriops clusia
ATTTGTCATTGTGACGTTTGTTCCGTAAAGTTTGATTGGCAGGGCCCCATTTCCAGTTGAAAGTTGGCTCTTGTTATTTGTCATGGTGACGTGTATTCCGTTAGTACTGTGGTTTGGATAATACGTTCGTTTTCAAAACACCCGCGACGCAAGTATTGCAGTTTTACATGTGAGACCTCAGAATTGGCCTCTGTTTATAGAAAAGATCCTTGCCTAACATTGGTTTATAGACTGCGTATAAATTTGAGATTGGAATATCAACGGAGACTGGAGATAGAAAGACGCAAAACATAAATACCTTTGAAACCATGATGTCGAACTCCCCAATTCACCTGCGGGACAATGAAATGGAACCGGAGGATGAACCTATTGCTATTTCGTCTTCCGAAGTCTTTCATGAAGGCCCCGCACGTAGGCGAAAGACCTTTGATAAATTTTGACAAAACTTTGACAAATTTATTGATTGATTAAAACGTCAGATTGACAGATTGCCACAAATTGCAGTAGCATAACCAAAAAACTGACAGTCATATCTTCTTCTTATTTTGCAATTGGCCCACAGGCCACCAGGCACTGCGATGAGGAACAGCACTGAATTTTTTGGCTTTAACCTGTACAACAGGTCAAAAGAAGTTGAATAAGAGTAAATATATATTTATTAATGAATAAGTATTAAATCCAGCAATCTGATATTTTAATATATTATATTTGTATATAAATTATAGGTTACTTGCAAATATTTTGTAGACTACTACATGTTTCGGTCCACTCTAGGGCCATCATCAGGTAGGTAATGAATTAAAATTCTTGAGATCCAAATGTAGTAGTCTACAAAATATTTGTAAGTAACCTATAATTTAAATACAAATATAATATATTATTTATTTATTAATTGTAGAGATGTTGCAAATTACTGGAATGGACGGGCACGAAACGGAAATAAAATAAAATAAATTAGAATTAAATTAAAATAAAATAAAGAAAGGGTACGGGACTAGAACGGGAACGGGAATTAAACCGGGAACGACGACGAGAAGGCAAATAAAATAAAATAAAATTAAATAAATTAGAATTAAATTAAAATAAATAAGGGAAGGGCACCGGACTGAAATTATAGCGGGAACGAGAACGATGACGGAAAGGAAAATTAAGTAAAATAAAATTTAAAAAAATAATAAACTTAAATTAAAGTAAATAAAGAAATGGTACGGGACGGGACGAGACGGGGTCAAACGGGAAAGGCATTAAGAATTAGTTAAGAAGAAGAAAATCAAATATGTCATCTATTTAAAGACAGGCACACCTATTCTTCTTATTCTAACAATGTGTTCGATTATTTTCCACTCTCTCCATGTACATTTTACACTCGCCCCTTTTAAAAAGACCATTTACTCAAAAGTTCGTTTGAAGAACGACGGGTCTGCTAGTATATTTATAATTTTCATCCAAATAAATTATATTTTGAAATTGTTTCACTGTTTATCAATTGCGATAAGTTTAATAAAATACAGCTTTTATATACCTACCTATTTACGTCGGACAAATTGTTTGTTAGGAAGATTTATGTACAACGTTATTCAAAAGAAAAGAAAACTCATACCTTTTTTTCTATGCTATTTATTATGAAAATATATAATACAAAACTTACTATATGTAGTGTTACAATAATAATCATATTAATATTGTGGTCAAGTACTGGACTGCAAGTGTACAGGATCTGCAAGCACCGCATTGTCCAAAGTAGGGAGCTTTACAACATGACGGTCGTAAATTTCTCCTTCGCTTTGGCAAGGCTGCTACTCGGCGCGTGCTTTCCACGCAAGAGCGCTATTTCGTTGGATTTATGTATTTTAAGTATTCGTCTAAATTCCTCTACCTAACTCTAGATAAATAATACAGAATATGGTATTGCTTTGATTATATTTTGTAATATATAGATGTATAATCTATTGCTGTTCTATATTGCTATATATTAAATAGGCAGGCTTCTAAACTATATGGGGGCGCCACGGACGACGCGCGTCCTTGCTGTCTCACTCAGCAAATAATAGACCGTTGTTAATTGAACTTCTTTTTACAATTTGTTTTATAATTGAACGTTTTTACAATAATTTGACTGTGACAACGCCACCGGCCTCGCCCCCATTGCGCGCTAGCGCCCTCTCTTCCACTCTATCTTAGGCTATTATTATTACTTAAGTAGTTCGTTATCTATATTGCTATAGTTCCTCGAATCGACAGGTTTTACCTCTCGAATTCGACTACTGTGCTTATTGCTTTTGAATACCCGGCATCCCAAGGCCGGGAAATTGACTTCACCCGCAAAAACTCACGAAAACGCATTTGTTGCCTTCTCCTTAATTAAATATATTAATTCATGGTTTTATGTTAAATTGCAAACCTGGCCGCAAATGTTTAGTAATAATTATTTCCACATTATTAGGCACACCACAGCGGGTTATTATTGCTTCAGCATTAATTTGACGAATTTATTTCTTTGACGAATATATTGCTTTAATTTTTATTGATTAAATTTATTAATAAAAAAAGTATTATTCACGACCACGACCGTTTCTTTTGATATTAATATAAATCTTTATTGCTCTTTATTTTATTGACTCTAATTTCTCGTAGATTTTTGTGTGACGTTACGGGCGCAGATGATTCCCGCAGCACATAGGGATTTATTGCCAGCGAATATTTAATATAAACTATATAATGTTTATCAAATAAATAACCCCTACATTCTAAACTTGCTCTCACTCACTACTGTGCAGCGCTATATTTTTTTGTTTCTTTTTTAAGTCATTTTATTTCCTACTTTGGTATCCAAATTCATCCGACAAGAGTTCGAATTTTTTCGAGATTTCGTTGTGACGTTCGCCCGAGGCCGAATCGTTGTGGTGAATACGCGCGATTTTTAAAAATTGCTTTTTAATTCCGAGTGCTCAACGTTAAGGCACCTGCTTCAAAAGAACTCTTGTTCAAGACAATGGCTTCTGGGGCCCGGCACTACGCACAATTTTTTGTAAATATATATTCTTATGTAATGACTAGACGCACACTCGTCTGGCTCGGGCCTATTGCACTGGCCCATTCTAGCTAAAATCCTCTCCATGCATAAACATAATTTGATTAGTAATAAGAATAAAACGAAAATTGACTAATGCTTTTCCTAATATGCGTAACTTTTCTTTGCATTTACGACGTACATATATGTAATATATTACGTAAGTAATATTAAATTATTTTATTTAAATTATTAATAAATAATTGTTTAAAATGTATAAATTCGTTAAATAATATACTTATACAGGACAATAAATAATGAATAAGTTATATTAATTATGTTAGTAATAAATAGAAGTGGGGCAGCATTTGTCAACCTTCCACGTATTTGTTATAATAATAGTAAATAGTACAATAATAATAATATCATCTAAAATGTATATTTTATGTAATATCTTAATATTTATATATATGCAAAAATACTGCCAAAACTATGCATCGTTGATCTTTTTATTCATATCAATATTATCATTAATATAAACTCTATACAAATCGAAAATGCTATAGAGATACATCTAAATTTTATAATCGCGATCTTTCATAGTACTTTATATATTTGAAAAAATTCAACGGAAACCATAATTAATTGACTATAAATGGGACTAGGACGTTTGAATGTTTACATTTTAAAAACGGGACTGGGACTAGAAATTCTGACTAGAATATAGCGGCGCTAAAATCCGCCCTCTGCTCTTAAATATATCATAATATAATGTTTAAATCTCACTTATATTCGAAAAATCCTTACGCCTACGTTTTTATGTATAATAATACTAGGGTATTTGCATATCTTCGTTGTCATGAAACTTTGCTTCTTGTTCGGAAAGAACAGTTTGGAATGCCTTTTGAGTCATTTCGCACCAAAGCGACCGAAAATTGTTCACTGAAAAGTCGGATTACGATAACATTCAAAAAGCTCTAAAAAATTTTCAAGAAATGCACTAATTTAATTATTATTTTGGACATTACACTTTAAGCTTTTAAAGGCGGAGATATACATATGTTATCGGCTATAATTTTAATTTCAAATATTTATGAACTGTTTAATTTTTTTCTTAAATAGTTAGGGTTTTTTGTTTTAATTATGTTGCCTAGAAGTTTAATATGTTATTTCTAAAGCTTAGGTATTATTTTTATTGCTGAGTTGTTTATGTCGGTTTGGCATGGAATGACCCACTCGAATTAAAGTAATTAGACTAGGATAGCATTTTATAGCGACGAAACTCGTATCTGAATTATGTATATCTTTGCGTATATTTACAAACCTGTGGTGTTCTAAAGGTAGCAATTCTTATATCTATGCCCATGGGGCCCTAAACTTAGTGGACGTGTTGCGATGTGTTATCTTAGTAGGAGGGATATTTACAAGGGGACTTCAGTTCGCAAGAATAAATCATTGCTAATCTAGCTAGCGTGACTCGGTTGGGAATGTTGCCAAAACGTGAGGCGCTTGCCAACAACTACAGGTCTGGACTAAGAAGCTCATCAAGAATTTGCGGGCTTGTGGTAGGAACGTTATTACGTGAAAATCGAACGTCTCTCTCGGCGACAACGACAATTAAACCAGATTCTTTCGAGTGGTGAATCTTTGACTTTTCACTTTTTCAATGAAAAATTATTCATAGAAATTAGAAGTACTTTTTTATCGTGGAAGACTCATTTTTACTTTGCGAATTTTCTCTCAAATTCGTTTTTCTTTCGTCCCGTAAATTCTTGATATTCCTGTAGTATAAATAACGCCGTCAAGACAAATAACCTTAGGGTACAATTCTTGTGTTTTGTTAATCAAAATGTTTTCTCGATTCAAGAATTGCCTCCTAAGGCAAGTGAGTTTAAGTTCTAACTAGACGCAAGTCTATTATTCAATTTGATGTTGCTTAAAGCTCAATCAACTTTGATACTACTATAATAGAATTGCTATCAAATTTGATATTACTTAAAACGCAATTAGCCTGAGTACACCCTAGGAGGAATGGCGCCGGTTTCTACGATTCTAATTCCGTCTTCAGGACCGGAGTTTTCGTCTTTTAGGCAAGCGGACTCTAGATGCTTGTTTAAGTAGGATTTTAGCGCAAAGGACTTGTGGCATCGAGGGCATTCAAAGTTCTTATCGGCCGAATGGGTCTGCATGTGCGCCCTTAAGTTCGAGCGATCAGCAAAGGCTTTGCCGCAGTGCGCGCAGCCGTAAGGCTTTTCCCCGGTGTGCGATCGTAGGTGGCCCTGGAGGAGCCACGGCCTACTGAATTGTTTCCCGCAGACGCTGCACCTGTGCGCCAGCTTGTGGGTCAGGACGTGCATGGCGAGGGCAGGCATGCTTACGTATGCTTTTCCGCAAGTGAGGCATTTTTTGGCCGATTGAGAATCGAGGCTTCTGTGAGTTTGCTTGTGTCTCGACAGATTACTAGACGTCGCGTACTGTTTTCCGCATTCGCTACAAGTGTATTTTGGTTTTTCCGAAGTCGTCTTTCCAGGAAGAGGAATATCTTCGGTGTTAACGCGCTTCTTCGACCGTCCATCGCTCACGAAAAACGCTTCGTAAGTGTACGCCACGGTTTTGTTTCCCTTGTAGGATCCATCGTCCCCAGGACTCGCGACAATCGTAGGAGCCGTGTCCGCAGGACTGTCTCTTTCGTTGTGCTGGTTGTGGTCAATGATCTGCACCAGTTGTGGGGCGCTAGGTGGGAAGAACACCGTGGTGGACGCGCTTAAGTCGAGGATCGCGTGGGCTGCGTGCAAGTCTTCTTCGGCGGGTACTCGAATCGTAGGGGGCGTCGGAGGAGATACCGAAGGCTTGTCGTCCAAGGAGTAAGGCCGATATATGTCTTTTTTCTTCGGGGGGAGGGAGAGTGCGGCCCCCGTGCTTGTGAAACACATCGATAACGATTTCCGGTTCTTTGTTGGTTGCTGGTTGTTGGAATAGTCGTTACGTAATTCTTGTGACTCAACCACAGTGTGCAAAGTCGCATATGATGGTTGATGAGATTGACTAGATAAAGGTTGCTCGTTGCGTGTGATGAAAGTCGTCGTGTAGCTTGTAGGAGAAAGTTCTTGTAGATAGCCTGGAACAAAAGAAAATAATTTGGTGCTATTTATGTCGAAAAACAGACGAAGGAAATTTTGTTTCGTCAACTTTGGACTTGGCATCAAAATCTAGAACGACTTTACTAATAAGTAAAATCTTCTTTGCGTTTTAATTTAGGCAATAAGAATGTGAATACATCGCCGATTGTAACAGTCCTCATGCAACTGAAATTCGAGTGAATCTAAATCTGCTTAGCAATGCAAGTTCCATGATTAGTTTACCTTTTGTATGAGGAACAGAGCAGACATCCTATTCGCTGTTGCAGCATTTTGCGGCGAGGAATGCTGAGACGACAATTCTCGGCCATATAATGAGCCTGCATGCAATTCTCGACATCCTCTGAAATGCTCCCCTTACAAAAGGACGCAAGGAATCTCTATGATTTGTTCCTGGGACAAGAAAGACTTCCTACTTGGTATATGCACGACAGCTAGGAAGACTACTTAATTTGACAAGTAGGTCTTTGTAGAAATTATTGAGGCGAAATTGTAATCAGCAAAAAAAATGCGCGACTTTAATAATTGTTCTGATGATAGTTATTAGTAGTGGTATAGATACAAAACTAGAAACTAAATTTAAATAATTGATATGCACAATTTGTAAAATGGTAAAACTCGTTCCAACAAGCTGCTTCCCCCTTAGGCAACGGCCGTAATCAGTAGAATAGACACGACGGTTCTTGCAAACATACATAACGAATATTAAATGCATTTTATGCATACACCACTGAGGTATATAACATCTGCGGGCTAGAACGGAGAAGCGGCCGGCCCTTTTAATTAAATCGGATACATCACAGCAACAGCTGACGCGAAAGCTACCACCAACCACCGCGGCACGACAAAGTAGGTACGATCCACTCGCTCACCCTCCACTCGCTCACTCTCCACCTCTTCGACTCTCAAATCCTCCTCTTCTACTTACACTCCGAAGCTTTAATATCTATAATGAAATAGCGGGAGGAGAATGAAAAGCCACTTTCCCGTCTTCCTGTATTTTCTCAAAACCCCGCCCACACTATGAATCAGGAGCCCAAATTACAGGCCCCGAATGAAAGTGAAATTAACATAAATAAAAAATTAGGGTAAAAATCACACCTGGGCGCAAATGGCCATTAGCGACATTATCGGTCTGAAATTAATGGCAGCCTCTCGACTTTTGCGAGAATCAGAAATGAAATTTTGTCGGGGAAAGGCGAATAATCCGCTAAATATAGGATTCCTTGCCTCGGGCGCCGTTCTATTCCGAGTCCTTGCGTCGTCGGCATAAAGGACCATTCCTCAAAATTAATTTCCGGTATTATGGAGCGAACTCGCGTGTCAGAAATGACACTGCGTTTATGATACACGTAGAATGGGGAAACACTTCGGTGGAGTTCTTCATTACTAGAAGGGCGGTGCTTTTGCGCTATTTCTTGTGTATATAATGAAGCAATTCGATATATTGCAATAATTTAGCTCATCTACGTTTAAAGGACTTTGTTAAAAGTGATTTATTTTAATAAAATTTATTTTTAATTTGTTTAAGTTTAATATTAGATTGTAAGTTGTTTTAAGGTTGGGAAAATGTATAGAGGTGGAGGGAGATTCAGACTTCCGTCCAAACCCGCCGCTTTAAAATTCAATTTAATCCTTACTACGCGTAGTAAAACTGTTTTAGACATTCAAACAAGGAAGCCCAACAGCATTAAACATTTATTGGGGGAGCAACACACTTGAATGGAATCGCGCGGATAGGCGAGCTAAAGTTCATTTCACTAGGGCTGACGGGTTCTCGGAGGAATGGCATTAAAATACCTTTCTCTTCCCGTATCTTTAAGCCCGTATTAAAGCGTCCTCGCCCGCGCACTAACACAAGTTACGTGGGCCACCTGGCCATCAACACGTGTCATATAGAGGTTATGAACAACAACATGCAATCCGTCACGCATCCTCGCTTGGATTGAATTCGGTAATTGTTTGATTTGGAGGTAAGGAAGAGTTACTTACCATTGTAGAGTAGAGTGGTGCCGTGTGGTGAAGTTGGTGGAGGGCTGGGAGCGGTGGCGCCGGCCGTCGGGCTCGAGGGAGCCCAGCAGGAGGAGCCGGGAGAGTCGCCCACCACGTCTATTTCTTCCTCCTCTTCTTCTGGTGGGTCCGGCCTCTCGGGCCACGGATACGCCTTCCACTTTTTTGCCATGAGACAGCGCGGCATGCTGCTATCGCAGAACACGTTTGAACCGTCTCCGACACCTCTGAGGCGGTCTCCAGGAGGTGGACTCAACTGCTGCCGTGGCTCGGCGAAGAAGTGTCATAAGGAGCTCCTGGGTCACAGCAGCATCCGCATTTCACTCGCGCACGCACATCGTCGTGAAGAACGGAAGAAGATTAAACGGCAAGAGGAGACAGGACAGAGGAGAAGACAGAGGCACCGAAAGACTGAACAGAATAAACTAAACTAAATCAGACCCCTCGTGGCTTTGAAGCCCTAATACTAACCCTCCTGCCTTTTATATTCCGACAAGTGTAGTGGGGTAGAGTGCTTTGGGGCTGCTCTAACCCTCTCCCCTCTACATGCGCGACCCCTCCGCGAGCGCGCATCGATTGCAGCCTGCAGAACGCGCGACTCCGAAGGGGTAAACTGGGCCTCACCCTGTGTGCTGCGATCCAACACGTGGCCGAACATTAGGACGCGTGCCGAAGGATCATTATCCGTACTTGGGGGACAAGACGTGTGCTTGCTGCTGAGCTAGAACCAACCTTCCTACCTACCTGGCCGCTTGGTCGCCGCCCGCCGACCACCTGATAGCGCTTGCAGCTGTTGAGAGGAAACCCACTTCCACCCTGCTATGTAGATAGTATACGATGCGGCGCGGTGCATTCCCGCGACCCTCCTCGGTGTTGATGTCGATGCCGAGGCCGAGGCCGCCGTATCGAGTTCCAGCTTCCGCTTGCTTTTTCCTCTGGAACATCCTCAACACACTGCACTATTATGTGACGGCTTCTACTGTGTCATTTATTAGGTAAATTGCCTCAAGAACGACAACCTCGTGTCTTCGACCCCTTCGGTCCAGGTGCAACTTTACAATCCTTCGCAGGCATAGTCTCACCGCAATACCTTCATCTATGTATGTGTGTGTGGGGGTGTGTAGGTTTTCCGCATACTTAGCTAGATATTGATGTCGCATCCTGACTGTCTCATTATTGTTTAATTAATTTATTATTAGCCTATTGCACAAACTGCTAATCAATATGATAACTGTAACTCTCTACAAATCCGAGAAGTCTATTATTAAATTGGCATCAGTAAAGGGTTGCATTTTCTTGACAACATTTATTATTGTTCTTTAGGCCATCGGTTTCGTCTAATCAAACATTTTCAGACCTATGTAAAAAATTATCATAAAAAAAGAATAACAGTAAACATTTTAACAGTACCTATAGTATATCGGACAAAAACAAAGTAAATTATTATATAAGAACTTTTTTTTCTAAGATTCATCAACCTTTTAAACAATTATTTCAACTTGAAAGTTCATATTCTAATATATAATAATATAAAATAATTTTTTTTCGAGATATGATTCACAAATAATAATTTGCTTAGTGCAATCATTTCAAGTTTCTAGTTTTCATGCAATTTAAAGTCTTTAAAAACTGGTACTGCGTTATAAATCAAACCCTATTTATTTATTTATTTATTTATTATTAGCATCGACTACAAGGTCATTAGCATGAATAACAAATCATATTTTACAACGAAGGGTTGAAATCTAACATATACAAATTGAAATTAGATATTATGATATACATTAGCTAGTTTACAAAAGTATATTATTTTAGTAACATTTTCTTTAGATATTTTGAGAGCTGAATTTAAATTTTGATTAATGTCAGTTACTTGACGAATGTCAACATAATTCCTACATTCCGTCAATAAATGTTTTACAGTTAGAAACTTATTACATGAATTACAGAAGGGTCTTATTTCTCTAAGAAGGTGATAATTTGATGTCAAACGTGAATGTCCTATTCTCAATCGGGTGAAGACAACTTGGTCCCTGCGACTTGCTTGCATCCAGTTTATCTTTTTGTCAGCTCTATCAGTTAAATCTTTCAATTGTCCAGAATATTCATCCCATTTATTTTGCCACAAACGTAAAGTCATTGATTTTGCTATCAAATAAATATCCATTAACCGTGGGGTAAAGATATCAATAGGATTATTTGAATTTGCGGCTAATCGAGCTGCTTGGTCAGCTTTTTCATTGCCTTCAATTCCAATATGACTTGGTATCCAAAGAAAGGTGATGCATTTTCCACTCTCGTGTAACCAATTTAGGGTGGATATGACAGCCATCACAAGAGGGTCAGTCGAAAAAGCATACAAAGAGCGAAGAGAACTCATAGATTCAGTACATATAAGAAAATTCTTACTAGGGAACAAGTCACAGAGTTTAAGGGCTTGCCAAATCGCAAATAATTCCGCTATAAAATGGTTGAAGATATAGGCAATTTCCAGGAGTGAGTTTCACCTGAAATATAAAAGGCACTACCAACACCTAGTTCGGTCTTAGAATCATCAGTGAATATTTTAATAGAGTTTTCATAATGATTGATTACTGAGAGGGATAATAAACGAAAGGTTTGATGGTTAGTATTATTTTTGTTAAAAGGTTCGAGATCAAGAATAATAGCAGGAGGGCGCATGCACCATGAAAAAAAATCAGGATATCTTAATGGAAACGACGTAGACAGTTGTAAGTCCATCTTCTGAGAAAATTCTCTTGCTCTCACAGCAGCTGGTCTAGTTCAAGTGGGCTTACTAACAAAAACGATTTCATCTTTCCAAGAAAAAAAAAAGAAAAATTAATGTGATTATGTAAAGCTCGAATCTTAGCAGCATATTTTAATAATAAACTTATCCTTCTGAACTCTAAAGGAGGGATACCTGCTTCACAACAAAGAACGGGTATTGGGCTTGTACGGAAAGCCCCAGTAACACTTATAATTTTTGTTTCGAGATATGATTCACAAATAATAATTTGCTTAGTGCAATCATTTCAAATTTCTAGTTTTCATGTAATTTAAAGTCTTTAAAAACTGGTACTGCGTGATAAATCAAACCCTATTTATTAATGTTGTTAGAAAAAGTTCAATAATATCTACCTACCTGATTCAATAGCGCTAATAACCAAGTAGTAGTATATGAACGGTCTTCCAACAAAATTTGAAAAATCTACTTTTTCTGATATTTGCTCTCTTTACACATGAGCACATCATTTGCAATAAGAACGGGACTTTTGGGCTTATCTTAAATATAGAAAAAATTACCGACTACTCTATCTCTAAGTGCAAGAAGAGGAGGATAATTATTTTTGGTATTGGTCCAACGAGTTGACAATAATTAAAATAAAGTAATGTATTGTACTTACTTAGTAATGTTTATTTTGCGAAGCTACCGCGGTTTCGCCTGCTCGCAGGCATCATCATGCTTTTACAAGTAATTTTTTAACAACAATAACCAGTTATCTACACTGAATTATACAATTTGAAAGAGAATATAAGCTTCAAAAATCTAGTTTTATGCATTTTTTTTACTTTGCTTGCTGTATGTTCCCACAAGTTAATCTGTTAGTTATCTGCAACCTATTATTCGCGAAAGATTTCTTTTTCGAACACCTGCACACGCACTTCCGTGTGTTTGTTGTTATAGTTATAGTTATAGTTATAATAAATGTTTACTTGTTACAAGTCGTTGGATGTTGATGATGTTTGAGGTTTAATTAAATTTATTTCGCTTGTGCACGCTTCGATGTCATAGTTATGTCAAAATTCTGTCACACCATTCGGTCTGTCAAAATTTTGTCGAGTAATCTAGTCAATGTTGGTTGCCTACTCGCAAGTTGGTTATATCTCGCCTATATACTCCCAGTTACATCAGGAGGATAATGTTGACTTTTGAAAGGAAATCACTGAATGCCCCACTGCACTGTTCGCCAAGATAACAACTTGCAAAAATTTTGACTATTTCTTTGTTTATCTGTTTCTTAATTTCTAATTTTGAAAGCCTGTGGGAGAGTACAAGACGGCAAATACTTTATTTTTTGGTTCGGAAAAGAAAATAAAGGTTCAATTCCTGTTTGGGTGCCATCCTACCTTATAAAATCCTGATTTTTTTTATTTTCTATAGAGAAATGAGAAGCTAAGGCCCTAAAACGTTGATTTATGAAAACATTTTTAGGATGACAGGTACATAAGGGCGCAATTAAAGAAAAAAGAAAAAATCTTAACATTTTGAAATTTATTTATTATGCCACACTACGCGTTTCAACCGATCCCCTCGGTCATCAACAGGTACTGAAAAGGACATTGTAACTCTTAGGAAATACACTTTTTTTTTAAACAAAACAACTATAAAATACATCAAACTCGTTAACCAACATCTAAAAAAAACAACTTATTTTGAACGAGGTTATGAAAATAAGGCTAGTCGAAAATAGTATAACTATTCAGATGTTGAAACCTTTATGCTAATAACTAAAAGATACAAAACAGATACAAACCTAATTGTCAAATTCTGTATACAAATTCAATTGATGGTGAAAAAGCATGATAGACAATCAAATTTGGGTCAAAATCAGCATTAATAAAATAGATCTTTTCGCGAGCAAAACGTGGTCGGCGCGAATCAGAAAAGTTGACAGACAACGGTGTGAAGCTAGTCACACACATAAATGCTGATTGATGCCGAGGTGCACTGTGAAGGCACAATCAAAATTGCTTAAAAACAGACAGCATGAACAGCGGCTGTCAGAACACAACCAACAGCTAACACTAAAAACAATAAAGTCACCAGATCTAGGCGGAAAATGAAAAAAAAAACTACAAGCAAATTAATAAACAGCCACCAATCCCGAAACAGGGTAAAAAACAAAACGAATATACTCAGTCAAAAAGAGGAACAGGAATGCAAGAAAAACATCATGGGAATAAAACCCAACACAGGAAGAGAACCATGAATCAAAGACCAACAAAACCAAAAACTCGGAATAAATCCGCGGCACAGTGGTCTGCAAACCCGAATACGCGGTTAAAATTCTAAAACGCATTTTCTCAAGTCAGAAACAAATTATAACGTGCTTTAATGATTTGTAAGGTATATAGATGTGTAATTAACATAAATTAATGCAAAAAAAGTTATAAACAATATTTAATTTACAAATTAAAAAATAAAATAAAACAGACATGTGTTTTTCGATTGTAGGTGTATTTGACACTAACAAACGTATGTAAATATATATTAATGTTCCTTCCATTATCGGCAGTAATAAATAATAAACGGTTATTCTGCCACTCTTCTTCAGATTATTGGTAAAATAACAAGTTTCAAAAAAATACTGTGACCGAAATCATCCAAGCTAGAATATCCGTAAACAATATTATAAATAATTATTTTTTTATAAATGAACCGAAAAAATAAACACATGGAACTTACTATTCTAAATCTGATTCATCAGAACTACTTAACAGAGATAGTTTGTACAAATTATTAACTGGTAATTTGCAGTATTTTATATAAAGTTGCACTGAACATGTATGTATATCAAATTTCACGATTGTAAATGATTTGGGCGGATAATTATAAAGTTTTTGTCTCTTCCTGTAAAATTTACTCTCACGCAGACATCACATTTTTGTAGTTAGCAGTTCATATGTTATGTATAATTTTACCCTCATGGAGACAACAAATGCACTAAAAACATTTTGCAGAAATTTTTTAGGTTTAAATTCTTCCACGTAATAAACCTAGAAGGGAATCTCGTTCCAAAAATCAAAGACTGAGGTGCACCGAGACAAGTTTTCAAAATACAAAATTATTTTTTATACATATTTTAAAATAAAATATTTCCATACAACAAACCTTAAAAAATGCAGTTTTAGTGTTAGACATGCAAAAAACAACCTGAGACTTAAGGAATACCATTTCTACCAACCACAAGATGCAATACAATACAAATTAAAAATTTTTGAAGTAAGATATGATGTACCCAAAATTAATAAGTACAACAGAGGACGTCAAGGGTTATTACAAAATTAGCGTCATTACTTGAAATTTCTTGCTCTGTTGTACACGGTGGATTAAAAGTACAAAGTAAATAAGTATCCTGCGCGAAACGAACCATTTAACAAAGTCATTTGGAGTTAAAAGCCCTTCTCGTGGCCAATTAAAGTAAATTCCCTCTCAAAGCAACCCTAAGAAGGTTAAATATAAATTTATATGCAAAATAGGTCTGCGATGCATCCACACACAACGTGCAGGAGCGGAGGAGCAGAGCTTATCGGGCAGCTTCGATCTCTTGATGTGCAAAGCTCGCGTCAGGAGGTTGCCGATAGCCGTTATCTGTGGCGACTGACGCCTGACTAGCGGCATTAGCGGATTGCGTCCCGACGCCCGGTAGGCGTTCCTAGACATGTCACTTCTAGCCTTGTTTTCTTCCGCTGCCTTCCATAAAAATATACCCTTTTTGTGTAGTCGCATGTCAGTAAATTTAATTTGTTGCTGGAAGCCTTGGATGGCGATCAAATTATGTCCAGTAGATATGACGCGATCAGGTTTTTATTGTGTACTAGCAGACCCGTCCTTCTTCGAACGACACTTTGTGTGCATGGTTTTTTTTTCAAAGGGGCAAGAGTGTAGTGTACATGAAAGAAGTGGAAAGAGAGGCCAAGACATTGTTTGAATGAGAAGAATATTTTTTTCTTTTTTTTTAATAGATTACATATTTTATTTTCCTCGTCTTTTCTATTTCTTTATCCCTTTCTCGTTTCGCCCTGTGTCGTCCCGTCCCGTACTATTCCTGTATTATAATTTAATTTTATTTTTACTTTTTTTTAAATTTTACTTCTCTTTATTTCAAGATATTTCATTTCAATTCCTATCGTTAGTGCCCTTCATGTGACGGCCGTTTTTATACGACCCTGCAAATTCGTAAATTTCAGCATCATTTTTGAACAAAATTTACCTACTGAAAATATCCGTTTATGAAAAACTAAACTCAATGGCATTTTAGATTATTTTATAGTGTTTCTTATGTCGTAGACTAAATGCATATTGCCCTTTACTATCAGAAGTTATGACAGTTAAAAGTCAAGAATGCGATTTTTTCTTTAATGGTCAATAACTTCGTTAAAAATTGTCGCAGAAAAATGAATTAAAGTGGAGCACATAGAGAAATGTTCACACTACAAAATGCATTTGGAGAAATTAATCGAAAAAAATTATTGAGGTCCGTGGACTTGTTTAAATTTTGAAAAATTTTAACAAAAATTTTTCTCTCTCGTTTCTCACATAAAAAATTAGCGTTCCTTTTAAAATAGAAACTTTTAACTTACAGAATCAAAAAGTAGAAAAATTTTCCTTGAAAATGAGATGCAAAGGATTTTCGTAAGATCATTTTTCTCGGAGTTACACAGCTTTGAAAATGACCGAAATATTTGCTCGCTCGTAGGTGTTTCTTTAATTTTGGACGCCAGTTTATGTTTAACGGTATGAAGGGTAAACAATTGTTCCAATTTAATTTTTTACTATGAGTAAAGTGTTTTATAAGAAACTACACTGGCATTGTTACGTTATAATTTTAGATTTACGTAGAAACAGCGAAGCTGAAAATCTTTAAACCGAAAACCCACGGCCCCACGAATTTCATAATCAGTTTATATTTCATTAGCCACAACAAGCGTTTACTATGTGACAAATTTAGCGATTTAACAAAGTGCCACTAGACGTTGCTCTGTATGTTAGAGGGTAGCTAGAAGTAACTGCGGCTACGTGGAATGACTTCATAAACTTTAATATTTAATTTTAGTTGAAACATGTTCCAGTATATGGAGGCGTAGCCGGCATAACTCATAATAAAATTCGCACTTCGTCGGTTTAAAGAAAACAAAAGTTCCTCCGCCAACTGCACCAACCCGCCGCGAAGAAAGGGGATTAGGCGTCTTTCCTCGTGTGAAATGTTCGGAGAATTATTTCCTATATTACGCCTGTCGTTCTTTATCAATTCTTCTTGGAAAATCTCGCCGTAGTGAACCCTTTCCGAAGCATTTAGTTCACAAAGCGTGCAGCATATATAAATGTAGGGAATACTATATAAATGCGTATAATATCTGGGGAGAATGTTCTCCGTACCGTCTATAAAACTCAATATAGCCGATAAAAGCAATCTGTATCTGCACATAATTTATATGGAACGAGATACCCTTATTTTTTCGCTACTGAAACATCCGGTCTGGGGAACAACAATATATTCGCTCAGTTCGGTCCATTCGTTATATTTGTATCTCGCACGGAGGAAACTGAGTGTCAGGTTCTGAATCGATTTTCCCATTACGTTTTTAAATTAAACTTATGAAAGCTTGTGAAATAAAAAAACGAAGCGTTGCACTATCTCCTGCAGAGGTGTCCTACTTTAGACTTTCAGAAGCAGCAAATCAATAACCCTTCGCAAGCAACATCTATTAGTCAATTATAACTAAGGTTAAGGAAAAATCATAAATAAGTTAAAATTTAAAAGAAAAGAAGACACTGTTCCTGACTAATTTATTTTGTTCAAAAGGCGACCGGTTTCGTCCGGCTAGGACATCCTCAGGCCTCTAAAATACATGCACATTCAGATAATAATAGAAACCAGCAATAAAAATGTATAAAAATAGATAAAAATAATTATCAAAGTACAGAAATGGGTTTCTCAAGAAATGACTACTACATGTTGCTTATAAAATAAAGATGATGAACATACAATGAATAAATATAAATATCACAGAATTCATACTTGAGCAGTAAAATGTGTAAAAATATTTATCACAGATAAAATTTAACTTTTATATTTAGAAATCACAGTTATTTAGAGGGAGCCACGAGGCTAAATAAATTGAACAGGTGCAAAAAACAGAACAATTGATATTAACAGAAAGAACTACATGCTACGCAATGCGCACACGTCGCACGATGGGGCGCGAGCAGTAAAACGTGGTCTTAATTATTTACGAGCTTACACGTGAGCAATAAATGCTATAACAGACTCAATATTATAAAATAACAATAATAAATTAATTTTGAGACAAAAATATTGTTTTTTTATTATGAACATACATATTAAAATACAGTACATTACAGTCCGGATTACACGCGGGATTGTGTGGTGATGGTGCGGTAACCCCGGATAAACTGAAAAATAGAAAAATTAACACAAATATGTTTTTGAAAAATGTTTATTTTCATCAGAAGAATGTTTAAAAAATGTATTATTCTACAACTTAAACACATTGTAAACTAAAATTAGCGATTTAAACACACAAGCAATCTCGACACCAAATTAATGGAAATTAAACTCCTATTTAAATTTGTTTTTGCACACTAACCGGGATTTTTTTTCTCAAATAATTTAACAAGAAACTTTAGTCGATTTGTGGTCAATAATCTTGCATAACCTTCAACAGTTGCCATGCCTAAAAACCATCATCAACGATTATTTCACTTTAACTTTGGGGGGTTGTACCTCCCTTAGGGTTGAAATCGGACATGATCCAGATGAATTTTTTCACTAATTTTGATGGGATTTATTACGGGTTAAAAAAAATGAATCACCCTGTACATGGAAATTTGTTTAAGTGATTGTTTTCGCATTTCTCTGAGCGCTCGGTATGCTGTAGTGCTATACCAGTTAGGTGTAGCGTTTGCTTTAAAATGACGTCAATTTAAAAATAGCAAAAACTAGCACGTTATTCTTCTTGATTCTTAACATATAATAATAGTGTTGTTTCTTCAGGCAGTACCAAGCAGTTCCAAACAACCTTGAACAGTTAGCAGCCAATGGGGTTTAGAGAAATTTTGCGACCTTGAATGTTATTGGTTACTATCTACCGGCAACATGTTCCGGGCAGCTGAAGAAATAAAGCTATTATCTGCCTTAACTGCTGGTGTAAAAGCAGTGAGCATAGGATTGTACAATTGTACAATCCTATACTCACTGGTAAAAGTCTTAGGTGGGACTGGCCGGGAACATAATTAAAATTCTACGTCTTTCAGAGAACTACTATGTACACTCATAACTATTAAAATCCAAACTGGCCAATGATCTAGGTAATAAAATCTAATAAATAAAATATATACAATTAAAATACAAACATAAAGGAATATTCTCCGTCTTACAAATGTTTATAGAAATTCCTTTTTCCTCACAAAAATTAAGACTTTTCTAATCATGTTGCTTACGGCTTAATCAGACTCTGTCAAAAATGTGTCACTTTCTGTTAATGTAGAAGAACCATTGGTCGGTCAAAAGGTCTTCTTTTCATATATAGTTACTCTTCCAAGTTTTAGGAATTACCTGGAATAGGTTTGGTTGATAAAATATTATTAGTCTTGTATTCGATCTCAATATTATATTTTTTTTAAATGTTGCAAAGTTTCTCTTGTTATAGATTTTGTGTTGAATAAGGTCATTAATGAATTTCTTATTGTAGCCGTTGATCAAGGCGATTTGTGTTATTGTGTTAAGTTCTTTGTGAAAATTTAAGTTGCCAAGAGGTGTGGTGTTAAGTCTGTGTATAAAAGCGTTAAATGCGGATGTCTTGTGTTTGTAGTGATGAAATGAGGAATATGGAATTACAATATCTGATTAACGTAGCTGTGAAGTTCTTGTATATTACTATTCTGTGTGTATATGACTATAATGTCGTCCACCTATCTGCCTCAGAAAATGATATCCTGGTGATGTTATGGTTATGAAATAATTTTTCTTCAAAATCATCCATGAATATGTCAGAAGGAAACCGGAAATTTATACACAGACTTAACACCACACCTCTTGACAACTTAAATTTTCACAAAGAACTTAACACAATAACACAAATCGCTTTGAACAACGGCTACAATAAGAAATTCATTGATGATGTTATTCAACACAAAATCTATAACAAGAGAGATAAAATAGATAAAGATCTTGTTTTCGCTGTCTAACCTATGACAACTACAAATTCAACAAACTTTACAACATTTTAAAAAAATATAATATTGAGATCGTATACAAGACTAATAATAATTTACTCAAAACCCTATCAAACGCAAAGGATCCGAACCCTCGCCCTTGACAAGAGTGGGGTGTACATTATAGAGTGTAATTGTGGCGCTGCATACATCGGCGAGACGGGGAGGAATATAGGAACTCGTTTTATTGAACATACAAAAGATAAAGTTTTCTCTGCCATTGGTAAACATGTTCATTTCAATCGACACCATCTTGACACGGATACATTCGTCTTTTACACGAATGGAACACAGGCCACAAAATGAAACTTCTTGAAAGTTTAGAAATTCATAAGTTAAAAAGAGATAACAATAGAATTTGTCTCAACGATCAATGTGATATCAATTATAAACCTCTATATAGATTTCTTCATTAATTTTAATTTTAATTTATTACTGTGATTTTTTTACATTTTACTTTTTGTTTGTTTTCACACTTTGATTGTTCAATTTATTTCGCCTCGTGACTCCCTCTAAATAACTGTGATTTCTAAATATAAAAGTTAAATTTTATCTGTGATAAATATTATTACACATTTTTACACAAGTATTAATTCTGTGATATTTACATTTATAAATTGTATGTTCATCAACTGTATTTTATAAGCAACTTTATTCGTCAAACTAGAGAGTCACACATTTGATAATTTTATCTTTGTCCATCTTTTATTGTTTTATTGTTTTACAAATAATGACGACCGATGTGCTGTTTACACACGCTTAATAATTTGACCACAAGTAAGATTTGTTTTATTTTATGATATTATATAACTTAACAGGTCATTTCTTGAGAAACCCAATTCTGTACTTTGATAATTATTTTTATATATTTTTATATATGTTTATTGCTGGTTTCTATTATTATCTGAATGTGCATGTATTTTAGAGGCCTGAGAATGTCCTAGCCGGACGAAACCGGTCGCCTTTTGAACAAAATAAATTAGTCAGGAACAGTGCCTTCTTTTCTTTTAAATATTTACCATCCTGACCTGGAACTTCACCTATATAAATAAGGTAACTTTAAGTGAACTGTAACATCAAAAATATGCATTAATAGACATAAAATATAAGACAAAAAATATGTATGTAATTTAATATGTACGAACATATTAAACAGTTTAAAGTGTGACGATAATACTTAACCAAGTTATTTAATATATTTAATAATTTTGTATTTGTATTACTAGATTTTTTTTAATCCTTACATATAAAACATGAGGAGTATTCAATAAATGTTAAAACAGACACTGCATATAAACGGAATTTATACCAAAAGTAGTAATTACACTAAATAACTTTCTTTGCCATTACTCTCTAAAATGGTTAATGTGAAATTAAATCTTTTTATTAAAAAACGTCTCCCTTTTCTCTGGCCGTACAGCCAAGTCCGATCCAATATCCCCTTCATCACCGTCTGCAGAAAGTATTTAATTAATGAACAAATTCATTATTTTTTCTAGAGGATTTAAGGCTTAACGCCGAAACAATCGACGTCCCAGAAAGTAATTTGCGATTATAGAGTGCTCCAAAGTTCAACACGCAGCGGATTTGGCAGAATTAAAAAGGGTGACTGGCATCCGTTCGAATCCTGGGCCCTCACCAACGGCGGCAGGGACACAATGGACGCCACGCTCTGCCGACTGAATATTTTACGCGTCAACAAATTTGAATTACTGAATATTTAAAATTTGTTTCGATTCTACCAATTTGCCAATTTATGCGCGTTTTGTCCCTTTCGTTTATTATTTTTTCCTCGGCTCCGCCGTGACACCCCGTCAAATTTTATAATTTCCCGGAGCTAATAAAAGATTTTCGCGGAAGCTCTCGCTCGCGCCGGATTCATTTGGTTAATCCTCAGCAAGCCGCCACTCTTTATGCCGAACGCAAAAAACGCATCTCCCTGGATGTTATGAGGTTACTAACAAACAATTTGGATTAAATTTCGGCGCAATTCCCCGTATCACATAATCACTGCGACAATGCGACTCGTCCCCCGCATTATAATAATTTATACGCCCTATTATTCCGCGCACTAATTACTATAATTCAATGTTTCAGAATTAACTTCAAATTTGGCCAATTAATTAATTCTGGTCGTGTAATCATAGAGTTTGACCCCTAGGGGGTGCGGCTGGTGCATTTACGGATAAACGTATCTCATGTAGGTACAAAATCAGATAATTTTGTTCGAGTATAATGTTTGATAACGAGTCATAACGTTAATTGGAAATTCGTAATTAGTTTATTGTACGGTTAATTAATTATTGTTTAAAAATGGAATGAATGGTGGAGGCGGGTTCTATAGCTGGCAGAAGTTAAACGCGAGGATAGTTAAACTGCAAAAATATCCCCAAATTTAGGGGTTTTCGAGTAAGTTGTCAGTTACGAGTTATGTTACAAAATCTTTCTATACTTACCATATATTGGAGATCTAAAATAGTTAGAAATTGAAATCTTTGCTACCACGACACCTATTTTTCCCCCATAGTGCAATGTACTAACATAACATGTTTACCTAACCTAGATTATGTTCGCTTGATATCCGAAATATCACCCTAGAGGGTGCAACTGCCTAACACAATACACCACATTGGCGACCTATAAATCTTGATCTGTCAGATTTTTCAGGAAAATGCATTTTGCATCTCCTAACGGACAAATTTCAAAAAATCATCTCTTAGAGAGCGCCGACGTTATAAAAAGGAATGTATACTGCAAATTTGAAATCATTCGGTTCAGTAAATTTTGAGATTTCGTGATTATTAATCAGTCAGTCAGTGGAATGTAATTTAAGTAAATTCTCGATTATCCGCGATAATGGGTGGCTTGGCAATCGCGGCTAAGCGAATTTCGCGGATAATCCCCAAAGTAGCAAAATCAACACAAAAATGCTTCTAAAAATTGTTTAATTCTTATTAGGCTTAAACTTAATCATAATTTGTATGTACTGAGTCACCCACTCCAAAAGTGTCGTATCTAGGTCATCATAAGTGCATGCTCCTTTTCATAGTTTTTCTCTTTTTCATCGAGGAGTTATCCGATGTTGATGCGAATTCCATTAGTTTACCCTTTTGTCTACACTTAATTCTGATGGTGCATTGTTTTACTGCTTATTTTAATTTGATGCAGATGATTGGGTTTAAGATGCCCGCCTGGAAAATTTTCCATATTATCCACCAGAAATCTTCATTAAATAATTTCTGAAGAGCAGATTTGTAATCTATCTCATGCAGGTACTCCATACATGTTTAAAATGTTTCAAAAGAACGGAAAAAATGGGTTGGAAGTTGTTAATATTGTCATCAGTAAGCTTTATGAAATTGATATTATTTCTGTGATAATTTTTTTTTATTCCAATATTTTTATAAATTAATTTTTAAAATTTTGATGAAATTATATAAAATTAGAGTGGGGTTGAACTTGGAGGTAAGGACAATAATGGATATATTGAAATCGGACACTGGACTTTACTTTTTATTAATTTATTAATAAGTTGATTAGTTTCAACACTGTGGTTACTACAGCTCAAGAAAATGTGATTCAGGTTTCCCACTTTTCCACAGTTGCAGAGAGATGAGTCTGTCAGACCTATGCAATGTTTATGTATGGGTGTCAAAATATGATTGGATCTTAATCTATTGATAAGGACGATATTATCCCTAAACAGGTCTGTATGGGCATCAAACCATGGATTTAGTTGAACTTTGTTATTCATACTCCCACATAATTTTGCCTTATCGAGGATATAGTTGTTCCAAATAGTTTGCCAATCTTCTTTCATTGATTTTCTAAATAGTTTGAAGACTCCTTTATAATCTAAATCTATGGGATTATGTTGTTTGTTCCTTCCTTCTTTGGCAAGAACGTCTGCAATATCGTTTCCCTCAATGTTGAAATGGCTAGGAATCCATAAAATCACTATCATTATTCATAAATTTATCAATACTATCCTTAATTTTAAGAGTTAGGTCATGAATCTCGAAATCAAATTTTGAAGATTGAACATTTGAGAGTACTGACAATGAATCAGAGCAAAGTAAAATTTTGTTACCAACGGTATTAGTAAACGTTTGAAGAGCAGACAAAATAGAAAAACTCTCTTGCATAAAGACTGACGAACCATCAGGAAGTCTTCCAGAAGCTCTTATATTACGAGCAGGAATAAAAAAGAAAATCCAACCGTACCCGTATCCGTGTCTATATACAGGGCGTTTCAAAATTACACCCCTTCCTTTACACCACATATAGTACTCACCAAAAGAAGCCGAAAAGTTCCTGTTGACCCCTATCCGATCTTCAACCCCTAGGGAGATACAGCCCCTCAAAGTTGAGTAAAAAATCACACGATTTTTGGTATAACTTGGTCATTTTTTGCACTAACGAGCTAATTTTTACACTGGCGTCTTAAGTTTAACATCCCTAATCCTCACGTATCGAGAAAATTCAATATCCACGAAAACAACCCCCTTAAATTGCAATTAACAAGAGGGTTGACACGGTTTTTACAGTATAATTTGAATACTAGTAAAAATTTTTCTAATAACTTTGCAGCATATTAATCCTCGTTCAATTTACAATAGAAAAGATGCCTCATGTGCCCATCCTAAATCGCACCCTTTAGGAGATATTTGAATTATTTTCCATCGATGCGTAAGGACACACACCTGATGCATATTGCACGCAATCAGACAATTTTTGGTATAACTTGCACTATCGAATTAATTT
>JAWQRP010000768.1:0-23938 GCA_033557875.1 Quadriops clusia
ACCATCAATGCACATTCACCATAGAAATCACACTCCTTAAAATGGGAAAATTACCGACGGACGTACGTACGTACGTACGTACGTACGTACGTTCGTACGTTACAACGGCAATTATGTTTGTTGATCAGTTTTATAAGGATAACAGTTTTATAAGGATATCAGTTTTATAAGGATCTGTGTGCATTTGTGAACATTAAAATTATACGTGAGCAAAATGTGTTAGAAAATTAAGCGCACGTGATCGTGTTAAGAATTATATTGTCTCGTGTATAAGGCAATAGTCCTAAAAGGATCAAATTCACTCTCTGACTGCCTTCAAGGTCAAGTTTCCATTTCTTTCGTCAACACTTTATAGTAGCCAAATACCACACCCCAGAGGACCCATAATACAACTGAAAACAATTTAATATATTCACAATATAATCTTATATAAATAAGAGTATGAAAAAAAATCATTTATATTGAAAAGAAATATTTATTTATATTAAAAAGAAAATAGTTCAAATAAATAAATAAATAAATAAACAAAGAAATAATTACCAACCTGCCACGATGGCTTCCCATAACTCAGTATAACGACTAGCAATAATCTTCAAACAGTGAGTGCACAAAATTATCCCAGAAAGGATAATCCAAGCCCTTATGTAACAAATATTGTTTCTAGCAACTCCATAAATTAATAAAACGTTAATCAATATCGAAACAACGAATAATCCTGTGTAAACTCCAGCGAAAATTTTTGTGTGCTCTCTCTCGCTTTGTGGGGTATCTGGGTTCTCTGTCACGTTCATCAATTCGACCAAACAAAATATTGCCGCACATAAAGACAACATCTAAATTAAAGAAGAAAAGAAGAAGCAAGAGAAAAATTACGAAATAATAATAATAATAATTCAAATAAATTTACTACTTACAATGTAAATAGCACCGATGCAAATAGTCGTGATTTTTAATGTTTTCTTCTTCTCCATTTTCCAAAGTTTGTAACTTTAATTATTTTAATAAATATAATTTAGGTAGTTATTATTTTAATAATTATTATTTTAATAATTATTATTTCAATAATTATTATTTTAATAATTATTTAACTAAGGATGGCGATTAGTTAACTATTAATTTTTTAACGTCAGGAACTAAACTGCAATCTACGTTTGCTTCTCTACAATAAAAATAGTTTGCCAATTTAGTCTCTATTCTGATGCAATATCAATTAAATTAATAATAGTACGTGATTGTTATACTATTAAAACTATTCTTAAGCGGGAGAGCATTCACGTTCAGTTGAGCTTATCGTCGCTAGGTGGCACAGGTGACGTCATACCGTTCATTGTGACGTCACATCAATACGGTGCGATTGTCAAATGTTTTTTAATGTTTTTTAAATGTTTTTTTAAAATGTTTTTAAATGTTTTTTTAGATGTTTTTAAATGTATTTAAATGTTTTTAAATGTTTTTAAATGTTTTTAAATGTTTTTTAATGTTTTTTAAATGTTTTTTAAATGTTTTTTTAAAGTTTATTTATTTTTAGGGGCTCAGTCTTATTGGATTTGTAATAGCTTTTAATTATATGGGAGAAGCTGAGGCTGAACTCTCTGTTGATTCTGACGATGATATCGGAAGTGTTTACTATTTTGGAGCTTCAGTCTTCGCTGGAATTTTTTTTCTTTATGTGCTTCTTAACGGGAGTTTGTTCTATGGAGCTTATAAGGTAAGAATTTTAAGTAAGAATTTAAATTGTAATGCAATGAAATTGTAATGCAACGAAATTGTAATGCAATGAAATTGTAATGCTGCAATGAAATTGCAATAACTCAATTTATTGAATTAAGCTTAACTCAAATTGAATTTCATTATTTTATTTTAGGAATCAAGATACTTTCTGGTGCCATGGTTGGTTCTCAAATGCATCAGTCTTTCAATAGTAACCCTGTTCTACATTATATTTATATTCGCAGCACCTATTTACATTCTTAACATTCTAGCCACAAGTAAGTTCATTACATTAAAGATTTACGAAAAAAAAAACAAAATAAAAGTAAAATAAATAGAGGATGTTAAATAAAATTTATTTCAGTTTTGGGTTGGTACTTATGGTTCTGTGTACTAAGCTACTACCAATCTCTGGATCCAAGAAATCCGGATCATGCAATAGTTATGCTAACAAATCAACCAGGAATGAATGTCACTACTCATATTTACGCACCCCCTGATCAACCCCCGGCTTACCAGGGGCTTCCAAGTGGTGAATATAAGCCTGAAAACGTGTAAACGAATTATACTATTTAAGTATTTGTCAAATTAAACTATTAAATTAAATTTAAAAAAAATGATAAAGATACAAGAGTGCCCAGTACGTAGTTAATTTTGTAGTTTGCTTCAATTGTGAAAGGATAGTTCCTTGTTGTTGTTTACTGTAATGAGATGAAGTAGTAGTAGTAGTAGTAGTACTAGTTAATAAATATATTAATCGTTCTTTATTGTTTATGTTAAATCCTGAGCTAGAAAAAGTAGAAACAAAAAAAAACCATTCAGTATAAGTATGTATTATAATGTAAAAGACAAATAAAATACTTTAAATACTTAAAATACATAAAAATAAATGAACCCACTTTTTATACAAAATAGTTACAGATAGAACAGTACTCAATCTTTGGTACTTTTGGCAATCACTTAAGTCCTATGTCTTCCTAGATAATTACAGAACATACATTTTTAATAATAATAATAATAAAACAATAACTTATTTCATATACTCATCATAACTTAAATAATAATAATATTCAAAAAAATAATAATAATAATATTAAAAAAAAATAAAATACTATTAAAAAATAAAATAATATTAAAAAAAATAAAATACTATTAAAAAAATAAAATACTATTAAAAAAATAAAATAATATTAAAAAAAAATAAAATAATATTAAAAAAATAATAATATTAAAAAATAATAATAATACAATAATAATAATATAAAAAAAATAAACTCTAAGATTTGTATGTCTTTTTTTTTATTAAAAAAAAATTACTTACGCCTAAAGGTCCGAATTTATTCAGAGCCACCATTTTCGATTATTTACAGCGAAAGATCAATCATACTATACACAGAGTGTTGTCTTTGCACACTGATATCTGAGCTTCTTGCATTATTCTCAGTCTTGGGCCCAAGGGCAATCCCATCTTTTGAAGTCTTTCTTCGCTTAAGTATGGCAATTCGACCATTCCCACACGTTCGTTCTCGAACACATTTGCATATTTCTAAAAAGGAAAATAAGTTCACAATTAAATCACTTATGAAATGTCAGAATGAAGACTAAGACTAATGAAGACTAAGACTTATGAAGACTAAGTCTAATGAAGACTAAGAATAATAAAAACTAAGACAAATGAAGACTAAGTCTAATGAAGGCTAAGACTAATGAAGACTAAGTCTAATGAAGACTAAGTCTAATGAAGACTAAGTCTAATGAAGACTAAGTCTAATGAAGACTAAGTCTAATGAAGACTAAGCCTAATGAAGACTAAAACTAAAACTACCAACCTCATATCCCAACTTCCTCAAAAATAACCGAAGCAATGGTGGCTCATCTCCAAAAAACTTCGTGAGCTTCTTCACCCTCGTAGGATTGGCCAAATCCGGAAGGTCTTTGGAAGTGTGGAGTCCTCTAGAAGCCGACTGAGACCTAACATTCAACATGTTGGTCTGGGTCCTCAAGGCAGCTATCTCTCCTCGAATGTTCTCCATCTCTTGGATCATCAGATGCTGTGTTCTCATCTCCGAAGAGAGATGAGCCACAGACCTGGCCAAGGTCACCACATGAGACTCCAACCTTTGGAACCTCTTGTTGATCCCTCTCATGTCCCGGACTTTCTTCCTCTCCTCATGGCCTCTTCTTTTGTCTCTGATTGGCCTACTACTCACAGAGCTTGATGGTAATGAAGACATGCTTCCGTATCTCCTCTTGCTGAACCTTGGGTCAGATGGTTGGTACCGACCTCCTGAGTGCTTCTTGACTCCCAAGAACTTTAACACTTCGGAATACATGCTTTCTAGGCCTTCCAGTTGCTTCCGGATTGCCCTAGCATCTGCTGTGCTGATGTCCCCTTCAGAGTCACTTTGGCCATCCAGCATGGACTCTAAGTCTAATGATCTTGTGGTTGTTGAAGTTATGTCTGTGGTGTCTAGGCCAAACACTGAAAGAAGTTCTTCTGTTAGTCTATTTGCAAACGACTTCAAATTTATATCTCTAAAAATAGATCTCTAAGGATAGATCTCTAAGGATAGATCTCTAAGGATAGATCTCTAAGGATAGATCTCTAAGGATAGATCTCTAAGGATAGATCTCTAAAGATATATCTCTAAGGATAGATCTCTAAGGATACATCTTTAAAATTTAAGTCTTCAAAAGAGATCTTATCAAAACTTAAGCCTTAAAACTAGTCATACACTTTCATCAACTAACTTTGTTTCCCTCTCATCATAGCACTATGATCCATCTTCTTCCCAGTCCTATGTTTCTGACCACTGTTGTGGTGCCACCGTAATCCTGATTGCCCCAAAGTTTTGGATTTGCTGTAGTTGTCGTAATCTGGTTTACTTCCATATGGCAAGCTAAAAATAGATCATTAGATTATTAGAAAATTAAGAACAAAACTATAGTACCATAATACTTATATTACATAACATTTTATACAAAAAAGATTTACCTGCTATGTTTGTACCTAGTAGAATTCCTAGGAGTCACATTTGGAGAACTCTGCTCCCCTGGTGACAATGGAGGCAAAGGTGGGGTCATGGAGGAGATGCTCTCGCTAAGAGTCGAATTGGCAACATTGTTTCCATGTAAAGACAATTCATGCAACTTTGGTTCCAAGATGTGTCTCAACTCATTCTCAACAATATCAACCCAATCAGAATCGTGTCCTTGGTGGGAATCCCGATAATTTGATCCAGGAAGAGGATGAGGATCCGAAGACTCATTACTGGTATCCACAGGTCTTCTTCCACTGCTGTAGGCAGCACTACCTCTTCCAGAATCAGCATTCGAAGAAGATTGGCCAGCTTTGTCATAATCTGATCCTCCGGATTCACCTGCTGTGGTCTGCTTCCTTCTGGGGTCTTCCTGGACCTGCTTGTTCCTCTGAGTGACGTTGTAAACACCCTCAATTTTGCCAATTTCTCCTTCTAAACGTTTTCTGGGAGTACCGGTCAAAACGGAATTTACCTTTGTGTCGTCTTTCGAGGTGTCGTCTCCATTTTCTTTAGTTTTGCTGTCTAAACGGTGCTCTTTGGAGTTGTTTCTCTTGAGGAAACCTCCATCATCACTGTCTTTTTCGATTTCTCCTCTGGTGTTTGTACTGCTTGTTGTGTGGTTTAGGTTCTGGTGGATACCGTTAGAATGGTTAGTACTGGAAGGATGGCTATTGCTGGATAAATGGTTTCCACTGGAATGGTTACCACTGGAATGGTTACCACTTGAATGGTTTCCACTAGAATGATTCCCACCAGAATGGTTACCACTAGAATGATTTCCACCAGAATGGTTACCACTAGAATGGTTTCCAACAGAAATGCTTCCACCAGCATGACTTCCCCCATGGTTCCCATTCTGAGAACTCGAATGATTGGCTTCCATGATATTGCCATGAGATCCTCTTCTCCCAGCTTGCGCCTGAGGTTGAGGCCTATTATCAGGAATATCGTTCTTCACCTCAACATCATAAGCCAGCTGAGGTTGTGATGCTGCCCTTCTGGCCTCAAAACTAGCCTTTTGCCTCAAGTTGTCCCGTTCGATTTGCTGAGGACTCCTCAGTTCAGGTCTTCTGTCATCAACACATCTTTCGTTTATAGCCTCAGGTTGGCTAAACTGGTGGTGAATTTGCATGTAGTTTTGCTCACGATTCTGCTGCTGCATATTGTATCTTTGTCCTGGTCTTTGGGGAGATGAGGTGTACGTCTGGTAGTAGAGTTGTTCTTGGTCTCTTGGTGCTAAGATTTCCTGAGACCTAGCCTGCATCAGTTGTTGAGGGTACTGGTTCTTCAACTGGTGAGTTGTTTGAAAGTGTTGGTTCTGCGATGAGTGTTGGTTCTGCGAAGAGTGTTGGTTCTGCGTAGAGTGTTGGTTCTGCGAAGAGTGTTGGTTCTGCGTAGAGTGTTGGTTCTGCGAAGAGTGTTGGTTCTGCGACGAGTGTTGGTTCTGCAAGGATTGTTGGTTCTGCAAAGAATTCTGCAAGGATTGCTGGTTCTGCAAGGACTGCTGGTTCTGCAAGGACTGCTGGTTTTGCAAAGACTGCTGGTTTTGCAAAACCTGCTGAGCCAGCAGGTGTTGTTGGATCACCTGCTGATTGTACTGGTGCTGTTGAATCGAGATGCTCTGATCCGTCCGTGGTTTCCCATAAATCCCTTGCTCGCCAGCAGTCTTCTTCTGAATGCTTGGCCGTTCCTCAGGATGACCATCGTCCCCCCCAACTCTATCCACATTCCTACTACTCTTCCTCAACTCTTCCGCCACGTTATTCAACCCAGTTTCCGCGTCGTTCTTCTCCTCAACAGTTTCCTTATTGCTCTTAAACTTACTCGAGATGATGTCTTTGATGGTGTGGTACGTCTTCGTCATGGTCTTCGTGTTCTTCCCGTCTTTCTCCTTGGCACTCTCGATTTGAACCGAGATGGTCTGCGGGTTTGGATAATCGTCCTGTGATTGGTATTGCCTCGATTGCTTCGCTTGTTCTGCTTGGCTATGCCAAGTTGATCTTGGTACTGCTCCCGTTGATAAGGTTACATTTTGGCTGTTGTAGTAATCTTGGGGACTGTGATAAGTTGCTCGGTAGAGGGAGCCACTTGGGTCGGAGTTTTGGTGGCTCTGGTTTGGTTGATATTGTCCTGAGTGGGTCTGGAACAAACAAATAAATCAACTGAAGAACGAACAGATGAAGACTTGGAACAAACAAATGAACCAACATATAAATGAACTGAAGAACAAACAGATGAAGACTTGGGACAAACAAAAGAGAATAGGGAACAAACAAATGACGGTAGGGAACAAACAAATGACGAAAGGGAACAAACAAATGACGATAGGGAACAAACAAATGATGATAGGGAACAAAAAAATGACGATAGGGAACAGACAAATGACGATAGGGAACAAACAAATGAAGATAGGGAACAAGCAAATGAAGATAGAAAACAAACAAATGAGAAAAGAGAAAAACAAACAAATGTGAAAAGAGAAAAACAAATAAATGAATATAGCAGAGAAAAACATTAATTAGTCCGAACAAAGTTAGTAGTTCATTAGTCGGTCTTTAACCCGCCAATTTATGGCTTCCTGGTTTCCGAAGCTTCCTGACGCGGAACGGAAAAGGTGCGTGTTTGGGCGGGCCTCTGGTATTCTCGTGAGAATCGCAGGAGGCGAGAGGAATGCACGAGGTTTTGGTTTTGTTAAGAACAAACTATCTACTTACGTCTTGCAAACCAAACTCTACCATTATGGTTATCTGGTCCTCCTAACTGGTCCTCCTAACTGGTCCTCCAAAGATTGGTTTAACCACTTCTGATAGCGAAACTACGTCGTCATCCGAAGAACGAGACAATTGGTAATCACGCCACTACTAGCAACAATAGAAGACATGGTGTTCGAGAATCGGAGGACATGGCGATTAATAATGGTGATGGACAGGTGACGACGTTCACGGTAGAGCTCTTCGGCGCACTGAGGCTCCTCAGACTTGGGGGGAGTAATGCAGTATGGCATCAACATAGAATATAAACAATTCCCGAAGATAACGATCTTTCCATGAAGAGATAGTCGCCCAGTTGCTTTCTGGCGGCTGCCGAAGGCCGCAGGAAGGCGCTAAAACCGCTTGCGCCATCCGATGTGTAAATACTCGACTGTTTAGAATGCATAGTGTGCTTAAGTGGAGTGGTCTTTGCATCTTTAATTACTGAGGATGGGGGAATCCTGCCTCGGTGGTTTTAGGAGCCATCTAGCGGTGCAACCATCGAGTTAACCATCGGGATAACCAATCAAGGTAACCTTCAAGTTCTAACGAATCAAATTAACCATCAAGTTATAACCAATGAAGTTAATCATCAAGTTATAACTAATGAAGTTAACCATCAAGTTATAACCAATGAAGTTAATCATCAAGTTATAACTAATGAAGTTAACCATCAAGTTGTAACCAATGAAGTTAATCATCAAGTTATAGCTAATGAAGTTAACCATCAAGTTGTAACCAATGAAGTTAATCATCAAGTTATAACCAATGAAGTTAATCATCAAGTTATAACCAATGAAGTTAACCATCAAGCTATAACCAATTAAGTTAACCATCAAGTTAACCAATTCCCCAGTATTCTAAAGAACTTCTACCATTACCAGAAACAAATCTTTTGTCCTACCATTTCGGCAAGACTTTAAACTAACTATCCAATAAAACGCCAAAGTATTCAAGAAGAATTTCAAGATCATCTTCTGAGGATATCTCTCAATTAAGGATGTTTGCTGAGCTGCCAACAAAATCAAGATTCCTGGCGCGACCGGAGGAATGTCGCAGATGGCTACCAGTTGCCGCAAACCCATAAAATGCCGAATGTTATTCAGAAGAATGTTATTCAAAAAACGTGTCGAGGAACAATGTTAACAAGAGGCGCATGCAAACCGCCTGACTTGAATTGGAATTGATGAGAGGTTTTGCCCAATTTCGATTTGGCTCCAACAATCTTGGACAGAATGAAAAACGAAGAATAAACCAAGAACAAAACAAAGAATAAACCAAGAACAAAATGAAGAATAAACCAAGAACAAAACGAAGAATAAACCAAGAACAAAATGAAGAATAAACCAAGAACAAAATGAAGAATAAACCAAGAACAAAATGAAGAATAAACCAAGAACAAAATGAAGAATAAACAAAGAACAAAATGAAGAATAAACCAAGAACAAAATGAAGAATAAACCAAGAACAAAATGAAGAATAAACCAAGAACAAAATGAAGAATAAACCAAGAACAAAATGAAGAATAAACCAAGAACAAAATGAAGGATAAACCAAGAACAAAATGAAGAATAAACCAAAAACAAAATGAAGAATAGACCAAGAACAAAATGAAAAATAAACCAAGAACAAAATGAAGAATAAACCAAGAACAAAATGAAGAATAAACCAAGAACAAAATGAAGAATAAACCAAGAACAAAATGAAGGATAAACCAAGAATAAAATGAAGAATAAACCAAGAACAAAATGAAGAATAAACCAAGAACAAAATGAAGAATAAACGAAAAACAAATAAAAAAAATAGACAAAGACCAACCGAACACCAAAGCTGTTCCACTGCGTGGGCAACATTACTATTCAAGAACAACGTTAATATTCAAGAAATCTACCCGGAATCAGGATGCAGGACTTATTAAACCTTTATGGTTGAAAACACTTTATTGTTACTTCGTTAGGTGCTGGTCTTCTAGCTGTGTTAACATGGTCAAGTATAATTGCCAATCTATGGAGTTAACGAACTTTGATGAGGATGCTTTTCTTAGATAATCTTTGTTCATTCTACAACTTTCCTCATTTGCTAACATTATGTTTCTTTGTTAACTTTATATTTCTTTAAACTTTATATTTCTTTAAACTTTATATTTCTTTAAACTTTATATTTCTTTAACCTTTATATTTCTTTAAACTTTATATTTCTTTAAACTATATATTTCTTTAAACTTTATATTTCTTTGATACCTTTATATTTCTCTACTACCTTTATATTTCTCTGCTACCTTTATATTTCTCTGCTACCTTCATCTTACAATGAAACTTTCTTTCTCACTAGAAGAAAAAGATTTTGGTCGTACCTGATCAGGACTCAGCACTTGCTGCGATCCTTGCTGGCCCTGGGTCCAAGCAGCCATTTGTTTCGGAGGAAGATCCGGAGCAATTGAGGTTTTTGCTCTCTTCATGTAGTCGTGAAGAATTGGGATCTTGGAATTCTTGTCAGAGCTTGACAAGATCACCTCTCGTTCAATCTGCAAAACAGAAAATGTAGTACTAAGGAAGATTCGTTTTGTCATAGACCATTTGTCGATTGAAAGGATTGATCTAGATAGATTAGTTGATTAAGAGAGGCTAGTTGATCAAGAGAGGCTAGTTGATCAAGACAGGCTAGTTGATCAAGACAGGTTAGTTGACCAAGAAATACTAGTTGATCAGGAGAAACTTTTGAAAAAAAAGAGAAAAAAAAGCGACATCTAGAGAAAACATAAAAAAACAGTGCTACGTCATTATCCCTCTTCGATGAAAGATACGAGTCCTTCCTCATGCGAACGAAGTGTGAATGAACCCGTAAAAGATCGGCTCACTGCGATCATGTATCCGCGCCAGCACACGACCAAGTCACGGTTTAACCGAGAATGAGTAGTACCGCGCTCGTCGCCGCGATCTGGCACCACGTCTAGCAGGCCATGGTACCATTTTCCTTCGCTTCAATCACGCTGCGAAGGTTTGTAACGACCGATTCTTCTCCCAGCACAATAGGGCCTTCACCTCGCCCAAGATCTAGTTTTGACGAATGCGTTATTGTTCGTTTAAGGCGCAATAAACCTTCAATAAGCTCTAAGTAGTACTGCTGGCTCAATGGTAGTACTGCTGGCACTATCTGTTGTACCAATAGTACAAATAGTACCAATAGTACTAATAGTACCCATAGTATCAATAGAACCAATAGTACCAATAGTAGCAATAGTACCAATAGTACCAATAGTACCAATAGTGCTAATAGTACCAATAATACCAATAGTACTGCTGGCACCGACTACTGTACGAATGATTCAATAGTACTGCTGATTCTGCAATAGTACCGCTGGTACTGCAATAGTACAACCGGTACAAACCATCACGAGCTTTTTCTCACACAATCGCGAAGACAGCCGTCTCGCCGCAATTCATTTTTGAAAACAAACCATCCATTAGGCGGATCGCCCATTACGTGTTATGATAGGCATTTGGTACTAATGACGGCCATAATGATAATTTATCGATGCAAATAGAGAGATGTTTGTCATAAATAATGGCCGAGTCTGTCAATACAAGTTACCATACTTGAAGGATGTTATTTACGGCACGCCCGGGGCTCTGGCTGGGATGTGGTACTTGAAAGGAACTCTAAGCATGCGTTTAGAAGAAATTCATTAACATCGGTCTTGGTACTAATTAGATTGAATATATCAATACTCAATCATTTATATTAACATTATTAATTTATTGATGTAATATAATATGATAGTACCAACGGAAAAAAACTGCTGATAAATTACGGATGAACCAATAAAAAGTCTCCAAGACCGAGGGAATCCAATTAGTAAATCCTTATGACCAATAAGAATATGGTGGTACTACATACCAAGGTACCTATTTAAAGTTATGGCAAGTCACACCACGAGCTTGTTGCGAATTCATGGGGGCAATCAAGTTTTTGCGAGAGATGGCGCTGGCTGCCAGCATTAAAACCCATTCAATTTTATCAGCATGAAGAGTGTCCATCAAAGTTTTTCTAATGGTACCACCGAGTACTGCGGTAATAAGCAGTGAGAGGTTTATTGCCTCGCTCATTATTCTATTGCGTTGTTTGGATTGCGAGAGTTTTTACGGTCTCGGGAGTTTTTACGCTCTCAGGAGTCTTTACGGTTGCAGCGTCTTTACTGTTGCAGCAGTACTGCCTCGGTACTGCATCGCGCGTCCGATGCGTAAACTAGCGAGTGCTATAATTGCTGGAACAATCCCGACCGCTTAATCAAGAGAAAATATTGCTGGAAGAATGCCTGAGATAATGGCCATTTGTCACGGAACACATTCGTACTGGTAGTACCACACTGGGGCCTTTTGTTGGTGTTCCCAGCGCAGCGCGGATCTTAATGAGAATCTTCTCACATTCTCGCTAATTCGCAGCGGTGCTAACAATTGGTGAGCGTTTAGGAAGTGGTACTCGAGTCTCTGGATTCGTACCGTCAAGCGCCAGTACGTCTCGGGATTAGTACCATCAGTACTATCAATCCTAAGGATTGGCACAATCAAGCTGGAGGATCACTAGTATGTATGTATGTATGTATGTATGTATGTATGTAAGTATGTATATATGTATGTATGTATATATCAAGCTTTAGGATTAGTACCGACAAATCTCAGGATCAGTACTATCAAGCCTGAGGATTGGTACTCACCGGGAACTTGCTAGAATGAGTCTGAAGACCTTGTTGGTTAATCTGAGGACTAGAAGTTGCTACTGGTTGAGCTTCGATTCCTGCGGCTGCTCCTGGAATATTGGGGGTTGGTTCGCTGTAGAGGGGGTAAGGAGGCATCCTGTAGGGGGGAGGCGTGTTTCCGTTTGATTGGTGTTGTTGGGTCGAGGTCGGCTGTTGTGGCAAAGGTTTTGGAGGAGGTACAGGTTTGTAAGGCCCATAACCTTCCACCTCAACTGAAACAAAAAACCTCTCATTAGGATAGTGGTACTACGCGTGCAGATGGTACTAAACTTATTATCAATGTTTCAAGTTATGAATGTTTCAATTACTGCTGGCTCTCGGCATGCAAATGGTGCGATCGAGTTACCCAAGACCGGTTCTCAAAAATTGCCCACCAGGTGTCGACTCTAATTCGACACAATAAACAACAATCCGGCTGGGAGTGAGTACCTGATTACTCGTTTAACACAGGAGGAGGTACTCCCACTGGATTCCTCGCTCAGTGTGCGAGCATGTGTGCTTTATATGCAGCTCTTGTGGGCTCGAAAACATAGGTGATTCATCTGGAAATTTGTCCAGACCAAGGCGATCGTTGTTCTAGATAGCTCGAGCAAAATTTCGTTTCTCGAGACAATGGGGGCATTGGGATATCGCAATTCACACATATTCATCTTTCTATCGTTTAGTACTTTTATCTTTAACACCTTTATGGTTTAACATATCTTCATTTAACATTTTTATCCTTAATTGTAGTAGTAATAGTGGTAGTAGTACTAGTAATAGTGGTAGTAGTACTAGTAGTAGCGGTAGTAGTACTAATAGTAGTGGTAGTAGTACTAGTAGTAGTGGTAGTAGCACTAGTAGTAGTAGTCGTAGTACTAGTAGTAGTAGTAGTGGTAGAAGTAGTTTGAGATAGCTATTTACATAGTTTAACTTTTTATCAGTAAATTTGGAGTTAGAGGACCTACCGGTACTACTTTTTTGAACGCTGGTTTTCTTCCCATTGTTGCCAGCGCCACCAATGGTTTGATCAGGAGCTGAAATGGGATTCAAGGACGTCTGGGACCTTCTGACTCTTTCTCCATGTTTCACTTGCCTCACGGTACGACCAGAGGCCATCTGATGGTACCATTGTTAGTACCGGGGGATGTCAACACCGAGTTTGCTTAACACGCACATAGAAACCAAATGAAGCAACAAATTGAAAACGAGCAGCTAAGGACGAAGTCTTCACATCACAAAGTTGTACGGGTCCAAGATGCAGCCCTGAGGAGCACTCGCAGCGAAGACTGATGGCTCGAGCGCCGCCTGCTTGATAGCTGTATCGGTTAAACTAATTGCAAAAACAATGATGACGCGTTTCATTCACACCAGCGCATTTTGAACTGATTGCAAGAGGTCCATTGTTAGCCGAGCCAGCGAAATCACGGACTAGAACGCACGATTTGGAGGGGATCCGAGGAAGATCGTATCTGCGGACTGTTTAACATAGAAAGGCGGGAAGTGTGTCTTAACTTATGCGAGAGAGGAGAAACGATTTCTTCAGCAACCTTAGCTTTACGGTTTGGCTCACCTGCTAATACGCGTCTGGCCAAATTATGTCGAGGAGCTCTATCTCCGTTTTTTGTGGCTGACGAGCACCTGCCGTCCTCTTCCCCCTTTTCTATTCAATTTGTTCTCCTGTTGCGCGTTTTAATTGGGAAATAATGCGGCGTTGCCAACGGTTTAAAGAGCGTGTGCCCGGAAGAACGGCTTAAGGTTTTTTTGTATCTGGGCGAGTACATTGTTCTGGTTATTGTGCAATTTGTAACGACATCTCTGTGCAGAATTAATAATAAGATCCATGGAAATAATCATCATAATAATAATCATAATAATAATAATCATAAGAACCATAACAAAAAATGTCATAATAGAAGTAATAAAAGTAAGAATAACAACAAAAATAATAATGACTAGCTGACGTCACTTACACTATCGTGACGTCACATGACGTAGTGGTCCAGGACCACCTAATTCGCTCTACTTATTTCGCAAGTGTTTAATTGAGATGAAACTCTTCCATAGAATGCAACAAGAATTTGCAACGAAGTTAAACGATTAAAATGTCAAAATTAACGTCCCTCGGCGTGTTTCCACTGGACCATGGAGCGTTAATTAGAATGTAAAAGGCAGCATTATTGCAAGCAAAAATAAAGAATCTAGCAGGCTGATGGCTTCATTAACTTGGATTAATAATATTTCGCATGCGAGACAGTTAATTTTCCAACGAGAGCTCAGAAGAGCGGATAATTAATGATTTGCTAACAGCGGGTTGTTTACGGCTTATTTCTCTTGGATTAATGGAAAATACATATAATTTAAAATGAAATGAAATAAAATGAGATGAAATGAAATAAAATGAGATGAAATGAAATAAAATGAGATGAAATGAAATAAAATGAGATGAAATGAAATAAAATGAGATGAAATGAAATAAAATGAGATGAAATGAAATAAAATAAGATGAAATGGAATAAAATAGTTCATATTTAGTGTTCTAAATTTATTATAAATATATGCAGTAGTTGAGCTTCGACAGAACTCAGTAATTTTCATGTCTCATTACAAAAAGCAGTCTAGTTTCTTCAGCGATGAGAATGTTGAAAACAGAACTACACATAACGCAAGAAGGTGTATACTTAAATTATCTAACAGAGCATGATTCCTTTGTTTTTTAAAGAGTAAATCCACAGGTGCCTTGTTTATTCGTCGGAACTGGAAGGAAACGCTTGAAATAAAGAGGAAGTTGGCTATGGTGGTGTCCAGTTCAAGGTCACCGAATTCTTTACTAAATTTACATTTAGTATTTGCATTCATAAATTCTTCAGAACTGATAATTCTGCTATAATCATAAATTCATGAAAAGCGTTCGCGTGGCTTATGTCCTAGTTTCCGGCCCAGTCGTTCCCATTTATTGATTGAATAAAGTTTATTAATTTTTTCAATTCGTTTATGAGATCTTGTTCTAATTCTCACATCAAATAGAATACAATTGAAGTAATGGACGAAAGTTCTTTAGGAGGAAGTTTAAAGGTCCTTAAAATTTTAAGGACCTATAATTATAGGATTTCACGAAAAGACGTCTGAAAAGCAACCGATTAGCACTTACCATATGCGACCAATGGGGCACCTTTGGTTTCCTTACTCGACCACGCCCTCTCGCGTTGGGACTTTCATTTTTTTTAACTATCGAATTTGGTACTACTGTAGCTTCTTGACAACCTTGCTGAGGTTTGGCCCAGGTCTGGCGAACACCTGTTTCCCATTAGAGCGACCTTAGCCGTTTCCGCCTCCTCGAGATGTTCTTTTGAATAGGACCTTTGTCGACACAATGCTTTGTTGTTTGACCTGGTACTCGCCTTTTGTTTGGCCAACTTGACACGGGGAAATATTTTCCAGTTTTTTGAAAACATCTGGTGCTGGCAAACCTCCTTTTTGATAAGACCCTCATTTGCATGAATCGCGTAACCTATCTTCATACCTTCACATTATATTAATTAATTGTTAAAATTAAGTGTTTTTATTACTAGGCCCTCTGCAGATCATTCACTCAACAATACTACAAAAAGGAAATTTGTAATCTAGCAGAAGAAACAAACAGTTTTTGGACTTTAGAAGATACAGATATCTCCAAAAATAAATACCAACGATTGAAATTTTTTCTTCAACTCACCAAAAATTCCATGAAATTTTATAACGTCCTAATTGGCATTTTTCCAAGTAACGAGGGATACATTAACAAATGTAAGATTATTATATACCTATAGATAGATTATATAGATGCAGATTATATAGATGCAGATTATATAGACGCAGATTATACAGATATATTAAATATTGTTTTAGATTTTCAAGACATGTTTGTCATATTTTGCAATCTTGATGACACTCCAAGAAGATTAATAGCTAACATTGAACTTTTTTCCACTGAAGTACACATTATTAATAATCTGTAAAACAAACCAATTGGAAAACTCAAGCAATAAAACGAATATTTTTCCTATAATCATAAATTCATAAAAAGCGTTTTCATTCCCTATGTGCTCGTTTCCCATCATACATTATGTACCGATCGTTATGTTACACACAATTTTTTGTTGCAATTCTCTGAAGTCTTAATTCATGTAAGTCAATTCGCATAAGTCAATTCGCATAAGTCAATTCGCATAAGTCAATTCGCATAAGTCTTAATTCTTAAAGCAAACAAAATTCAAGTGAAATGAACGAAAGTGCTTTAAGAGACAGCTTAAGGATTCTCAAATTTATAGGACTTCACAAAAATTCGTCCTTTTGGAACAAGATTATCGCATTTACAGGAACATTTACCAATTTGTTTCTGTTTGTTTTGGTGAATTTGGGGTTTTTTGAGGAGGAACTAAATCTTGAAAACATCGCTGCAATTTTGGAATCACAAACTGCCTTTTTCTTGGTAAGACTCAAAGTTGCTTTGTAATATTTATTATTATTATTAATTTTTATTATTATTATTAATTTTTATTATTATTATTAATATTTATTATTATTATTAATTTTTATTATTATTCATAATTGTTTTATTATTATTATTAGGCTATCAGCAAATCCTACACTCAACTATTCTACAAAAACGAAATTTGCAATCTAACCGAAGAAACAAACAATTTTTGGAACTTAGAAGACTCAGACATCCCCAAAACTAAACAAAAAAATCTGAAACTTCTGCTTCAACTCACCAAATGTCTCATGAAATTTTATTCAGTTATAATTATTATAACTTCCTCTGTCGGAGCCTTATATCCTCTACTAATACCAGGAAAGAAACTTTTTCTTTACACTTATATCCCAAACAAATACTACATCAACTACCAAACTGTGGCCTTATCTCAAACGTTTTATTACATTTATGCCTGTTTTATGATTGTGGGCTCAGACTTCACATATTTATCATTATGCTTTCTCTTATACGTCGAGCTCAAAATTTTTCGCTATAAGTTGAGAAAAATGAATTTTAAACAAGAAAACGTACGAGATTGTGTTCGACATCATGTAGACCTGATAAAATTTGTCGGAAGAATGAAGAAGATTTATTCATTTCAGCTTTTATCTGACACCGTTTTTTTGGCAATGATCTTAGCTTTTGAGTTGTATTTTATATTCAATGGGGAGGGAAATTTTGCCCAACAATTACGAAGTATTGTTATGTTCACTAACCTCTCGTTTGTGATTTCTTTTTATTGCATTTCTGCTGCGGAAATTACCATTCAAGTAAGTCAAAATTTTAAGTAAGCCAAAATTTTAAGTAAAACAAAATTTTAAGCAAATCAAAATTTTGTTTTTCAAATTGTAAGCAAATCAAAATTTTATTTTTCAAATTGTAAGCAAATCAAAACTTTATTTTTCAAATTGTAAGCAAATCAAAATTTTATTTTTCAAATTGTAAGCAAATCAAAATTTTATTTTTCAAATTGTAAGCAAATCAAAATTTTATTTTTCAAATTGTAAGCAAATCAAAATTTTATTATTCAAAAATAACTAACAAACTACAAATTTTTCGTAGGCCTCAAAACTAGTCGATGGTGTTTACGAAAGTAAGTGGTACGACTTTGAACCAAAACTATCAAAAACAGTCTTGTTTATCGCTGTGCAAGCCCAAAGAGATTTAGCGTTAACAGCTGGAGGATTTTTCGAAATAAACAGAGATGCGCTAACTAATGTAAGATTAAATATTTAAAAAAAAATTGCCACATATAATACTCAATATAATATATCTACTTATAGATATTCAAGACATGCTTCTCATATTTTGCAATCTTAATGACACTTCAAGAAAATAAAGCTACAAAACGAAATCAAGATGGGTGGTAGTTTAGTTGGTGATTAAATTGCACATTATACACACAATAAACTACAAGTTCGTATTACTTTATTAGGTATGCAACAATCAAAAATTCATCAACTGACTGTTCAATATCGCTTCGTATGTGGGAGTTTTTTATTGGTAATTTTATTGGTGATTCTAGTCAAACAAAAAAAATTCAGTAGTTTATAAACTTAACTTAGTCTAGACGAATCGTAGAGAGCAATACTATTTCAAACAATGGTTGAAACTGCTTTAAACCAGGGTTTAAAAATTCTCAAATTCATGGGACTTCACGAAACATCTTCAATTGCAAACAAAATGATTGCCATCTTTGCATTACTAGTTACTTTGTTTCTGTTTTGTTTGCTTAACTTGGGCCTTTACCAGAAGAATTTCGAGTTTGTCCTGTTGACATTAACCTTCGAATCCGAAATGTTTACCTTTCAAGTAAGAAGATCTGTTCTCTACTTTCTGACTACAATAATTCGTAAAAGCTTCTTTCAGGTCCTCAGCAGAATGTACGTCCACTTTTATTACAAGAAGGACATAATGATCCTGCAGGAGCAAACACAGAATTTCTGGAACTTAGGATTTGCTGAGGTGCCCCAAAGTGAACGAAAAAAATTGCGCAATTTTCTTCGTTTGACTAAAGTAGTTATAAAATGTTACAAAATTATCCTGGTGCTTAATTTTGTTCTCGCCGTTATATTCCCCATTGTAACAAAAACTTCTTTTCTGAGCACCTACGTCCCAAACAGATTCTTCATCAACGATTTAACCGTCCACCTGGCTGAGGAGTTCTTCACTGCTTATGGTATTTTGTTGTTTTTTTCATCAGATTGCACATTCCTCTCATTGAGCGTTCTCCTTGTGGTGCAAATCAAAATTTTTCATTTCAAATTGCAAAAACTGACATTCAATGATGAAGAAGTTCGCAAATGCGTTCGTCATCACATTTTCCTCATCAGATTTGCCCAAAAAATGAGAAAGGTGTATTCATCTTTGTTCATATTCCTGATTCTTTTTCTTGGAGTAATTCTGTCTATTGAGTTGTATTTCATCATTTTGGGTGGAGCAAGCATTTTCCAGAACAGTTGGAGTATTATATTCTGTGTTTGTATAATTATGATGGTCTCCTTTTACTGCATCCCAGCTGCTGAAATTACCTTTCAAGTAATTATTTCTTCAAAATTGAATATAATTCAAAATGAAATACGTAAATTAGTACTTAAAAAGCAATCAGATTTTTGCAGGCTTCAAAGGTATCAGATGCTGTATATGAAAGTTACTGGTATAACCATGAAGTAAAAGATGCAAAAATCGCTTTGATTATCATGGCACGAGCTCAAAGAGATTTATCGTTTACAGCTGGAGGGTATTTTGATATTAATCGAGATACGTTGACTAAGGTAAGTCAATTTTGTACAAGTGCACCAATTCTTCTACTGTAGTTTCAAATAAATTTGTTTCAGGTTTTCAACACATGCATTTCATACTTCGCTATCTTGAAGACCCTTCAAGAAAATAGTCGTTAATTTAAGTGCAAAAACAAGTTAACATTTTCCCATTTTAAGGAATATGATTTCTGTGGTGAGTGTGTATCGATGGTTGCGCCACTATGAAAAAATCGCATTTTAAAGAACATCAATGAGTTTTGTAAGGGAGTCATAATTTAATTATCATTATTTTTATTGATTAACCTTTACTAAAATATGAATAACTAACATAACATAAATGTTTCATAGATTTCAAAACTACCTAATGCTGTTTATGAAAGTAATTGGTTTAATTGTGATCCAAAGTAGTCAAAAGTAGTTTTGATTATCACTATGCAAGGTCGAAGAAATTTGTCTTTACCAGCTGGGGGAGCTTTTGAAATACGTCGAGATACCTTAACAGATGTAAAATTGTCTAGTACAATATAAAATGATAAGTCTGCAATATATTGAACTCCTAGAATAATATATTATTCATTATTTAAGTCATTTTGAACTGAATTGCTGTGTTTTACATTTTTAAGAGAGGATTTACATATTTTACGATCTTAAGGACACTTCAAGAAAATTAAGCTTTAAACTTCATATTTGTAGTAAACACCTGATAAAAATTGGCTGTTTGCTTGTTTATACGATATTGCATACTATGTTGCTCGTACATAAGAACCATTTTCAATTTGTACTTAATAAATATAACGTATTTACAAATTCACTATAAGTATTATTTGTTTTAAATAATTTCCGTAACTCAGTGCAATAAACGAGAAAAAAATTTAGTCTAAAGCAAGGAAAACTAAATAAATTCAAGATGATTTTTTTAATTATATAGAAAGGTATATTCTTAATTTAATTTGAAAATTTGTGTTCGTTTGGCAACGTTTCTCGTCATCAGTGATGCTTCATAGGACGAATTGTTTTACGTTTTAACAGTCCGAAAATGCTGATAAAGTTAACTACCTTATGCATGTATATTCGACAACAATTCATATTAAAACTACGAACTTTAGTAAGGAAGTTTTAATATTAATCAAATAGGTATGGTTTTCTCAGAACTTTTCTATCGGCGAACAAGTAATTGCGATAAGTAAGATAAGTAAGAATAAAAAATTCATCAAATTTTGCGTTCAATATCGAAGCTTATGTGGCAATTTTCGATTGGTAATTTATTGGATTTATAAGAATGCATTTCCGTAGTTTATATACTTGATTTGTTGTAAACGTATCGTCCTAACGGCCACATAGGTAAAATATTTCCAATAATGGAAGAAAGTGCCTTAAGTGAGGGTTTAAAGATTCTCAAATTTATTGGTCTTCATGAAACATCTACCCCTAGGAACAAAATGATTTCTCTTTTTGGATTATTGAGTACATTGCTTGTAATTTTTTTGGTTAATCTGGGCCTTTGCCGGGAGTATCTCGACATTCAAACAGCATCAGAGATCTTTGAAGCAGAACTGGTTTCAATTCAGGTGAGAAGCAAGCACCCCATTTTCCAATTACATTAGTTAACAATTGCTTTTAGGTCATCTGCAGAATCATGGTATTATTTTACTACAAGAAGGATATGGCCATTCTACAAGAAGAAACAAAGTGGTTTTGGTGCATAACGCATACTGAAATGCCTGAGAGTAAACTAGAAGAATTGCTGAATTTTAGCCACTTGACTAAAATTTTTATGAAATGGTGTAAAATCATTCTGGGAGGTTTTCTCCTTGTGGAAATTTTATTCCCTGTAATAACACACGGGAATTTTTTTATGTACGCTTTTATCCCGAACATATCCAGCATCGACAACTTAATCATCATATTGGTTCAAGATGTCTTCTCTGCGTACACTGTTTTGTTGATTTTAGCTTCAGATTGTATTTTCTTATCATTGTGCGCCCTCCTTCTGGATCAATTCAAAATCTTTTGCTGCAAATTGCAAAACTTAAAATTCGAGAGTGAAGAAATTTGCGAATGCGTCCAGCACCACCTCTTTCTCATACGGTTTACTCAAAAAATGAGGAAGGTGTACTCTTCTGTGTTCATGTTCCTGACTGTTTTTTTTGGGATGACCCTGTCTTTCGAGATGTATTTCATGTTATTTGAAGAACAAAGCCTTCTTCAACAAATTAGGAATACAATGATGTGCACTGGGTATATTTACATGAGCTCAGTTTACTGCATACCGGCGGCAGAAATTACTATTCAAGTAAGTTATTACATTTTAACTCAGTCCTTAAATATATGTCAGTTCAGTAGTAAATTAAATCAATTAAATAAATAAATTAAATTAAATTTGGTTTGGTATTCTTTTCCAGGCTTCAAAGGTAGCAGATGCTATTTATGAAAGTCAATGGTATAATCATGAGACAAAGGACGCAAAAATCGCTTTGATTATAATGACGCGAGCTCAAAAAGATTTATCATTTACAGCTGGAGGATTCTTTAATATTGGTCGAAATACGTTGGTTAATGTAAATACATTTTTAAGTTTTAGATAACAATTTTTATTAAGATGCATAAACTTTCATGTGGTTATCTCAAATTATATTGTTGCAGATTTTCAAGACATGTTTTTCATATTTCGCCATCTTGAAGACCCTTCATGAAAATAATGTATAACCATGAGGCAAAGGATTAAAATATTAATTTTTTAACACTGGAGTGGAATAGGTAACGATTTGTTTTCACAAGCGAGAGAGAAAAAGTAACATTTTCTATTATTGGTTGAACATGCACGGACTTCTGTATTTTAACAAGTAAAGAAGGTCAAAAGAAGTTGAGTTAGACTAATCTCAATAATTGTAGAAATTTTGGATGGTGAGTTTTCAATTTAAAAATTTAGTCTTTCTAACCGAATTTTCTAAAACGTTGCAAACATTTATGACTTACTTTGTTACTCTGATCAAATGTTATAACACTATGAAGCAAATGAAGAAATTTTGTGTTGATTCCATTTGCTGGGGATCTCCGGCAAATTTTGTGTGCCTTATTGGTTCATTCCATTAGGTAATTGGAGAAAATTATAAAAATCAATCAATTAAAGGCCTTTATGGTCCCAAAATAAGGGAAAAAAATATGTAAAACATCTTATAGGACTTAATTAATAAAGTGAGAAGTATGTATGAAACATAAATACTTGTATCCCCGACTATGAGTTTGTAAAGCTCTTTATATGATTGTTTTTCACATTGTAGGTTAGCATATTAACTTGGCAACAAAATGATTGCCATTTTTGTGTTATTAAAAACACTTGGACAAAACTCCGAAATTATTGAAAATTTCCTTAATAAGATTTTTAAGAGAGGATTCTTCTATTTTACAATTTTAAGGGCACTTCAAGAAAATAAAGGCTTAAATAATTTTGCAGTGTTAAAGTATTCATTAATGTAACGGCACAGTTTCGCTTCTATTATTGCACCTGTACCATTTATTGTAGTAATACGAAAATATAATTACTTAGAGAAAATTATATTCAAATGTTAGCAAATAGTATATAGGTTAACAATCTAAAATCAAAAATTTATTAACTTTAGCGTACAATATCATAGCGTATGTGACCGATTTCTAGTGGCAACTTTCATGATGTATAAATAGGAAGACACAGATGAATAAATTGAAGTAGTTCACATAGTTACTTGCCTTGTGCTCTAAGTCCTATCCCTCAAAAAAGTTAATTCACCCACATACAGGGTGATTCTGTTCCTCTTTTCAGAAATCAGACCACATATAGATTATAACTAAACAATGAAAAAAGTGTAATAAACTGGTGTCCTAATATCAAAATTAATGGGGGAAAAAAATTCTTAAACTGTGGCAGACAGTGAGTTAATTTACGTAGGCCGCAACATCATCAAATCATGAGGCCAGAGAGATAGATAGAGTCGATCTCTTTTGATATGCGGATGCCATTCCGAGAAAACGCTTTTTACGATGTTTTTATAAATCACAGTACTCGTAATATGCAATGTTAAGTTAGTTCTGTTTTGAAGGTTGGCTAGTAAAGAACGATTTTATATTCTCCCTTGTGATTTTTGTCTTACATTTGATTTACAATAGTGCTTTAATTTAACCGTTAGGTCTTTTTGCACCAGTGTAAAATACGTTCTCATTTAGTGTTGTGGTTGTAAATAATACACGTGGTAAACATTAAAACTTTTGTTATTATTATTGTTTAAATTATCTGTGTGTGTGTGTGTGTGTGCGTGCGTGTGCGTGTGCCATGGCAAATTTATGTAATAGGGAATATTTAGACATGATTATGGTGTACGGTGAATCCCATGGGAATGCTCTTGCAGCTGCTAGACTTTATGCAGAGAGATATCCCGATAGACACCACC
>JAWQRP010000769.1:0-23928 GCA_033557875.1 Quadriops clusia
CTTGAGTGTTAGTACATTGGTATATGATTAGACAACACATGTGCCGAGTAGTGAACCTTTTCGTTAACTTTTCTGTTTTTTACTTTTTCATTATTTTTTTAAAATTTGTAAGAACAATCAATGTGGCCCTTTATGTTTTTGCATTTTACAAACTTATGCCAAAAATTGATATTTGTAGACAAAATAACAGTTCTTTTAATGCGATTACTCTAACGATCAATGTAAGACTAACGTAGGGTGTACGTATTTGCAGAAAGTTTTTGCAACATGAAAATTTTATAATGATTTTTACAATTAAAAAGTTATAATTATTAAAAATAAGGAGTAAGACTAATATTAAATTCATTTCAATTTAAATTAATCTCAAATTCAAAAAATATGAAAATATCTCTACTACTATTATGTTCTTCTGTTCGCTGCTATATCCATACATTACTGGTGCTTAAATTTTTAGTGAACATGATAATATGTGTATGTCGAAATCATAAGATTAAATATATATGTAGAATAAAATGTATGTGCACATGGAAATAAGTATACGTGTACGTGGTAAATATATGTGTACATGGCTGCCCGTGATTTTTCTCGGGCATTAACTAGTATTAAGTAAAACACAAAGTTTACAGTTCCCAGAATTGAAAAATGTCTAAAGAGCTAGTACATTTGATACGCTCGTGGCCGGCCGGCATTTGCAGATAGAGAGATAGATATCCCCGTGCAAGGACTTACACTCGTAGGCAATAAATTTCCCGACAAAATTCCTTATCATAAATCAATTTTGCAGTGTAACTCGCTATAAGCCTAGTAGGACTAAACGCGAGACCTAGAAATGAGATATTGCTTAACTTAATTTTTCCTTTTTGCGCGATTAAGCCTGCAGATAGCGCGAATAAACTTTTAATACGAGCTGTAACGGAAGCTCGCATGTTCAAGTGGTAGTGTACAGTAATTCTTTCGCACTTAAAGTAGCAATTACACCTTACACATGTACAGTTATTCCTGTTGCGAATTGATAAAAATGAATTGCTCACTTTCTTTAAAACCAATCAATAATTTTTATCTACACATCTTTCAGCGGAAATGACGCTATGGCAAGTCAGGAAATATCTTTTATTTTTGTTTATTTCAGTTCGCAAAGTTCGCTAACAGATGATCTAAAAAGTATGGTTCATGATTTTTGGATATTCTTATCGTTCCAACTTATTTCTATGTACTTACATACATAGTATTTATGCAAGCCAAACAAAATTGACACTAAAGAGCAGCCTAAATGAAAACGTCCCTATAAAAACCTCCAATTCCAGCTTCAGTTTGACCTCAATCAGTTGCAATCAAAAGGTAGAGGTTATTTGATACACCGGCTCAACGGGTCAATCATAACTTCATTGCTTCAAATTACAAGCTTTGCGTTCGGAAAGCTCCCGCATCTGCGTTGATTTGCAAACTATGGACATCCATACCCTATTTACATCGTGATAACTAAATTTTATTCACTACAGTTGATAATTTACTAACAAATAGAGACCTTCGAAGCTCAAATATTCCAAACGGTTTGTAGCTGTCCGCGAAACTGATTTATCTTACTGTAAGGATAAACAGTGCTCACGGCCTTTATTATGTTTGCAGATTTCAATAAATATCGGTTACTTGGAATAATAGTTACAAAGTGCGTGGTGTTTCGTAAGAAAGGGAAATAAGTTACAATCAACGAATGAAATGTTTCTTCGTGTACACGTATTATAGGAATTGAGAAAAAAGGTTACGAGCAAGTTTTCGAACTTACAATTTAGTTTTTTAACAGTACTGGAACACTCGGCATAAATGGGTTAATTATACCTCAAGTATTGCTATGTTTACTGTATTAACATTATGACACCTATAAACGATTTCACTTAGAGTAAAACCTACCCTTTTAAAATAATTGATTAGTAGAAGTGTATAATTCTTAATATCTAGTAAAATTTGTCGTATTGATCATTTGACTTATATTCTAATAACCTACCTGAAATAACTTTAGCTCTAATTGATTTATTTCTTCTCTGAAAAACTCAAAATTGAAACTCTAAACAGAATTTGATATTTCTACATTCCTTGTGAAGAGGTTAAAAATATAAGTATGTCGCCTAGTTATGCAACACACGATCGACTTAAAATTCCATATAGGTATTTTGGGATCCATAACACGTTGAAAAGATTCCTTAAACCGAATAGCACCATTACAAACTCGTAGTGGCCATTTTCAAATAAATATGCTATTTTTTCCACATCATTTCAAAATAAAATTTCAATGAAATTATATCTAAAAAAATTAAATCATTTGCAGGAAATATTACATAAGGTACTTCGCAGATATTTGCCTTCATTAAAACAAATAAATGTAAATTTATTATGAAAATTCATCGTTTATTTCGCTACAGCTTTTTCGTGAAATTACATGAAATTCATCTAACTTAATTTCTGAACGTGACGGGACCGATTATTTATTGTTTTTATTCTGAAAGTAATTCGTACGTCGATTGATGAGTATAGATATTATAGGCGTTTGTTCTGGTTTTGGAATCGGGTTTTTATTGAACACTTTATTTACAATTATTAGAAGCATTGTTATGTCAATTGTGAATGAAATTTGATATTGCAGTTGTATTTGTGACTGACAAAAGTTTTATTTTCTTGATTATGATTTTATTGGAGATAAAATGGGAATGCCATCGCTGTCTGACAAAACAAATAAGTTAAGCCTTTAAATAATTTAGCTTATAGTAAATTTAAATAATGTTCGTCCTTACATTTAGAAAATTGCTATGTCCATGACTGTTGATTAGTCGATATTCAATCGATCTGTCTATACCGCACAGTGGGTTTGAGGTTGTTATATACATTATATATTGGGAAAAGATATAAAACTTTTACTTTGGCACTTTGGTTGAGCAATTAACATAAAAAGCTTGTTTCATCACACAGATTAATTTTTAACGGCATTGTTGCTTTATTTTTTATCTTACTCTGGATATTTGCTGTTTTTCATGTGACTGCTTAATTTAAACTAGTGGTGTTTCAACCAGCTTTTCTATAGATTTTAACTGAATTTGAACCTGAAGATGGACGCAGTTGACGCCCGAAACTAGCATCAATAAAATTCTACATATTTACAAGGGTCGTTTTTATTTCTCCTACTTTTATACAAAGCTAACTAGAGTTTGACTTTACCTCATTACTACTTTGTTGTTGAAACTGACCCTAAACGTTTGAAAATAGGCTAAATAATCCTGGGACTATTAAGGCACCAAACGTTTGAAAATAAGTTCTTATGTTTTAATAGATCGATTATCCGAATAATGTGTTTATCCGAATTACCTTTGGTCACAAATTAGTTCGAATGAAACTGAAACAGTATTATTCATATAAAATCTTTAAATCTAGTTTAAACCCAGTTCTACTAAATTTGTTTAAACCACGTAAAACCTAAATTTGAGAGGTTCGGGTTTTGATAAGTTCTAAAACCCACTCTAACGTTAAAGAAGGTTAAATTTTTTTATAAAAAATTCTGTTAGTGTCTTAATTTCCCCAGTTTTCTTTAACTTGTTTTCAAACCTTTAGTGTTTTAAGAGTCGTAATTTTCTTTAACTTATTTTCAAACATTTAGTGTCTTAATAGCCCCAATTTTCTTTAACTTATTTTCAAAGCTTTAGTGTCTTAATAGCCCTAATTTTCTTTAACTTATTTTCAAAGCCTTAGTGTCTTAATAGCCATAATTTTCTTTCAGTTATTTTCAAACCTTTAATATCTTAATAGCCCTAATTTTCTTTAACTTATTTTCAAACCTTTGATGTCTTATTAATAAACGAAGACAAACGTAGATCTAATTAGACCGCCATAAGTACCTGTCAACAAGGCGGTTTGAACCTGATTTAAGCGTATTTTATGAATAATACAGTTTCAGATTTATTTAAAAACAATTTTGAGGTTGACAACTACTTACAACGGTCTAACTAGACCTATGTTAGTCTTCGTTTATGAATAACACGGTTAATGTCATAATAGCCTTAATTTTCTTTAACTTATTTTCAAACCTTTATTGTCTTAATATCTTTAATTTTCTTTAATTTATTTTGAAACCTTTAGTGATTTCATAGCCATAATTTTCTTTAACTTATTTTCAGACCTTTAGTGTATTAATATCTCTATGTTTCTTTAGCTTATTTTCATAAACAAAATTTAACTTTAGAGTGTTAGCACTTGTCATAAATTATAACCTCAAAATGTAGGATTTTCGCGGATAAACGAGATTTAGTACAACCTGGTTTAAACCTGATTTAAGCGCTTTTTTAATGAGTAGTGCAGTTTCAGTGTTATTCATAAAACATGCCTGTCTTGTTTAAGAGCGTTGAGCAGCAAGACAAACCTAGTTTGACAGATTTTTCCGACACTATTTAACCTAGGAATGTGCGGTTTGCGCCAAAAGTTTTTAATTATCATTCTGTATGTCTGGACCATGTCCGACATTTTTAGGTTTTTGTCTTGTTGTCATAACAAAAGAAAAAAAATCTTGTGTCCGGACAAAGGTAACAATGAATAATTAATTTTATTTTGACAAATTTTTTTAACGTGAGTTCTAATTTAAAAAAAAAAAAAAACGTAAAAACCAAGTTATTTTTGATGGATCGATGTCTGATGGTATGTAACCAAGAAGACTTTTAGAGGTGGAGCTAGAAGACCAGCAACAAACTCCACCCATTACGTGATTTTTACTACTTCCCCTCTTACCGTTGCCCCTCAGTACAATCGAAAAGATTGCTGCTCAACGCTTTTAAACCCGGTTGTACTAGATCTCGTTCATTCGCGATAATCCTATATTTTGAGTTTATCATTTTTGACAATCACTAATCCTCGGACTAACAAATTAAATGTTAAACTTTGTTTATGAATAAGACTTTTACGGCCGGTTTCACAATAATTCATTAAAGTAACTTTAGCTAAAGTGCCTCTTTAACTTAAAGTGACTTTAAATACGATACGATACGATAAAGTGCGTTTATGAAACGCAATTTACAATTTAAAGGAAAGTTTAAATTTTAAAGTTACTTTAAGTTTTAAAGTGGTATTATGAGACCAACCGTATGTATCTTAATAGCCCTAGGTTTATTTAGCTTATTTTCAAATTCATATTTACTATCTTATAAGTATTAGAAAAACAAATTCATTTAGTCGGCGTACAACTTATTCGACGATAAGAAGGCAGCACACCGATTGTGTTGGCAAAACAGAAGGGTCGCGCTAAGGGCAAAACTTTAGTGAATGCGAAAATTGAAGTTGTTAATTATAAAGGATTTGCAGTTTAATTTGAGAGATCCAAGATTTCCCTAGAATAAACTGTAAAATAATAAATTGAAAATAGGGAAGTTGCATGGTATCTGGCTAAGAGCACAATCTTAAACTACATAAAAAAATCTTAGTAGATGCCTGTGTTTTCTTTTTGCAGTCTGAGCCCTATTGACACCATAAAAAATATTGAAAGTGTCTACTGCATATTTTAAAAAATCTGTACAGTATGACGTCATGTCAGTGAACGTGTCCGCCAAATAATTGCTAGTAGGTGGGTAACATTGAAACCTGTAACTGCAGTTTACGTATTACTTACAAATTTTGACATTACATCTTTGTTAGGTTATGTTGCGACGGCGCCATCTATACATGGGGATATGCCTTTGATATTGGTGCAACTACGGATGACAGTGGAATTCGTCATCAACTATGGCGCGAATTTATTAAAACTTTTAGACCAAATTATAAAATATCTGCTCATTCGATTTTGTTTTGCTTTGAGGAATATCAATTTGAAGACTAATAGAATATATATTTTTAGTTTTCCACATTAAATTTTTTTGATGCAATTTCTCCATTTTGTTCGGATAAGCGACACTCCGGTTAATCGATGTTCGGAAATTAGAGGGTCTATACTGTACCTATTAGTTTTTTTAAAATTAATTTAATGAAATTTCAGATATTCTTTTGTCATGCAAAATATAAATTACAAATTAAATTGACGTAAGAATCGAACCAAAAAATGGATCACAAAGCTGTCTAAAATAAAAGTATTTTTGCTAACAACGTCTACGAATATAAATGGATTTTTAGGACCCAGGACGGTTCCTTATGGGATTTTACAAGGACTTTAGATTTGTTTCGACACACTAACTAGCAGATTGTGACTTGCGACGACGTATTCCCCGAGCACACGTATCGCCAATTGTTTTAGTGGCAATTAAAACCAATCGTCACGTCGCATCATTGTATCAAGGCGACCTTGATTCTCGCAAAAAAAACCTCAGGTAACTAGATAGATGATCACGCCCGCATAGATTTTTAGCACAGTGTACTCATTATCAGTCATCTAAATGAGATAAAAATTTATGCAATAGGTACAATAGCGGCCAAAATTAGTTTGTACAGAACGATCCTCTTTAGTTCAACAATAGTTAATTAATTCAAGAAGGTCGCCCGGGCGCAATTAATGTTAACAGTGTTTTCTTTGGATTATTGTGGTGCTAGAGTTGTAGAACTTTATTGCACGAGATATGAAAACTATTTACAAACAACTTTTATGTTGCGCCGACGGACACATGCAGCAAATGCAGAATATGTTGATTAGGCAATCCGGAGGTTGGTTTAATGGATTCGTTTGGATTTAAATTTACGAGGAAATACAATTTTCCCAACTTATTGCATAAATATCGTATTTTATCCGCCTTTTGCTGGCATTCGCATACTTTAACCGAATTTACAGTGTTTTTTTATTGCAATTACCGCGTAACGTCACAGCCAGCTAGATTTTCATTTGTAGCCTTTATTCTAATTGCCAGTGGGAACTGAGTACATTTCAGACCTATTCAAGCGAAATTAATTATTACCGCTGAAAATTGGAAATTCTGCTGAAACGTTGTGTTTTACTTTTTGCTTTAAGGAATATTAGTTTATAAATTTTATATGAATGTAAAATATGGAATTTTCAATTATAGAATTATTTTTTATTTCTTTATACAGATGTATACATTATCTGTATCATCTAAAGAGAATAAACCGCGTTTTGCTTGTCGCGTTTTGCGTACGACGGACGAGTAATTGTCCTGTCGGGATTTCCCGTATGATTTCGGGATCGTTCGGGGCTGAAACTTTACGTTTATGAATCGTGAATTCAAGTTCCAGTTTTGCCGTGTTCGTCGCGTTTCAGCTTAAACCTGAAGTTCAGGAAGGCGCGCTCTGGCTTTCACGCGTTTTCCAGCGCGCACTTTTCTCGGAAAGTTTCCCTGAAGTTTTCCGGAGATACGAGTTAGAGTTAAATTATTAATATATCTAATAAATAAAATATGTAATAAATAATATATACGCCTTGTGAATAAGTTATTAAATTGTGGTTTTCTTGGGTGTTTTTCTGTCTTTCGACACCGGCTAATAACTAAGAAAAACTCAAGTAAAAACCGATGATTGAAAGTGTCGAACTCGGACTAAAGAAGTGCTAAAAGTTTTTTACTGAAACTTTTTTTGCGTTTTTGATATTCTTTTTGATAAGGTTAGTATATTGTCGTTATTCTATTTATTTAGTGGGTTTTAATACAATTAAGGTTACATATGGCAAGTTGTAGGTACAATAATTGCTAGGTGTCGCGATGAATATGCAATATGCGCACAAACAATAAAATTAATTCGCCCGTTCGTTTTCGATTGCAAATAATAAATTGTTCGAATTTTATGTCCATCAATTTGTTTACGGGCCAACGGGCAATGTTAAACGGGCGTGCGGTGCCAGCTAGATTTCTGGGGTTTTGCAATTTAATAGACGAAAATTGAAAAGGCAATTATTCTTTTATCTTCGACCGGCTCGCTTTATTGTCCCTAATTTGCTCCATGGGTAACAAAGGTTCGCACTTTTTTTGTCATTTTTTTACACAATGGGGAACGACTGAGAACTTTTCCAATATTAAGGCGCCAGATAATGGAAGGCGATAAAAGAAAACTTCTGAGTGTAGGTGTGTCTGACGATGATGCAAATGCAAGGGTTAGAAAGGCCGTAATTAAAAATACTTGTAAGGATTCGGGCAAGTAAGGTCCAGGGAAATGCTTTCCCTGTATTAGCGAAAATTTTTATGTTTAATTGAAATCCATTGTTCTGGTTTGATTTATATGTAGACAACACATTCAGGATTTATTAGAGTCTGAGAGAATTTGTCGTCGGAAATAATAAAAAAAAAAATTATGAAACATTACGTTTCATCTATAGATGCATCTATATATGCTGTAGCGCTTCTTGTATGCTCTAGCACCAAGCTTGTCTAACACAGACATTTTTCATCAACATCAAAGAGTTCCATCAGCTAACTAGACTTTTCAAGTCAGGAATCTTTATTCCTGATAACAAGAGCTGTCGATTCATTCGCTTCCTTGTAACATGCAAACAATTCAACGCTGTCACGCTTATAATTTTCCGAGATCTATTATAGTAATAAAGGGCGATTTTCCGAGTCGTTTAGTTTATTATATCAATATCTGTGCTATTGTTGGGAGGGTAGAAAAATAAACTGGGGGCGATCACATCCGCTTATATTTAGACCAATAGATTACATTGGGAATTACGCAAAATTGCTTGCTCTGTCAGAATAAACGATTCATTATGGTTATCCATGCACTGTGAAAACGTCTTGCATGTTATGTTTCAAAGAACGTTTAATGTCCTCATAACACACGTCTCACTGGTCGTTAACCGGTGTTCACGCTAGATTTATCGTGTAATCCCCCGTATGCCATAACATTTGAATTATTTAGGTAATTAATGTAATATGAAGACAAAGGGTACACAATGCTGTCCAACCTATCTCACTTTTGATTGAATTTACGATTAAGATGGGCTAGGGCCACCTACGGGTGGCGTCACAGGTCCATTTACGGTTTCCCGCGTATGTCCCATGAAAACTTTTAATCCTTTGCGAATCTTAACTTAAGCCCTCCCTGCGGGGTCTCGTTATGCAAGGTTTATTTGCGAACAAGAATGTCGCTGATTCCTCCGCAAGCAACGGAACTGTTTACAATTGGCCTGGCTCATAATATATGACCGTTATTCCCAAGCAAAACATAGCTGAATATGGGTTAAAATTATTAGTTGGGCGCCCCGTATAATTGGGGTGAAATTTGCATTTTTAGTGACTGCGTATGTAGAAAATAATGGGGAGCACAAAGCAGCAGCGGCAGATTGTAATCACACTTTTAGTAAAAATGTATTGTTGGACCAGGTTGTTTGATAATGTTTATTAACGTTGTTCTGCGATGAAAAATATGAATAATTTTGGTAATAGCTTGCTAGATAGAAGCCGACAGGATTTCCATTCTGCAAATATGTTCAAAATATTCTCTTAGTTAACATTTAATCTAATAAGCATAATTTAAAAAAATTACCTCTATAGGTATTGATGTTATAACTAGTTATATTTGATACATTTTGTGAGGTAGAGCATTTTCTCTTTTTTAAACTATTCCAAGCGGATTTTATATGGGATTTACTCCATCAAGCTTTAAGTTAAAATGCACGAAAAGCTTTCATAGTTGTTGTGAACAATCGGCTTTTAACCAGACGTTTTGTTTCACTTTCCGGGAAATGGTGAAACGCAAGGCTATTTTTAGACACATTAGGCAACCAAACATACACCGTTTTCAGGCACAGATGTGTATCACCTTGATTGAGCATCGCATTGGTTACACGTATTATTTATGGGCAAAACTTTGGAAGAGTAGCAATTTTAACATTCTCTACTCTTCAACATCCTTCTAATTATTTATATACCATCAGGAATTAAAGTGGGAGATACGCAGCGGCTTCTGCACGTGTCTCGCCAGATTTGTCGGCAGATTGTTTGCCCCAGGATGCTGTCAAATGCTAACTAGTTTTATCCAAGCCAGCAGTTGCTTATCTACCCGTAATGACTACACATGCCACCGAGGAAGAACAAATAATATCTTAACTTGCGCCTAGGAGCCAAATTCATGCGTTACACCGACAGATATTTCTCCAGCAATCTCAGTTTGAGCGCTTTCTGCTTTCAGATTAGTTCCTGTCATCGACTGTATACAGATATATGGCCCATTTGATCTGGAACATATATTAGAATTATCTCGGTAACACGAGTTTAAACAGTGTTACAATTCGCCGTCAAAGCCCCCCTCAACCCCTTGTAAGCCACCCACATCATCCTTTAGCCAACCCTCACGTGTAACATAACCCCTTCAAACCTTCACCAGCGCGAGTTTCCGAGTTTTATTCTTTGTGCTATCTGAAAATTAATATCCGTATGATGCCGTATTCAACGGTGTTGCCGAAGTTTTGCGGCAGGACGTCACGCAACGTGAGCAAAGTTGTTGCAGTCCTGATGTTAGGGGGTGAAATATTTATCTCCCTTCGTGTACGCATTCATCACTTAACTCATTATATTTTAATTAGACCGTCTAAAACACTAAATGTTAATGTTTGACTTCACCGCTGGGGGGACGAAAGAGAGTTTTATGGCGGTTATCTCCGATATTTCGACCCAGATTATCCCCATTATTAGCGTAAATTTCGATGTGCTCATGGCGTCACGTCCATCATCCAGCCCTCGTCGTTTTAATTACATTTCCCGAAGCAATGTTTTATTTAGTATCTGACGTGCTAGCGAAATGGTACAACGCACAGGACCTGTTGTTGCTCCCGCTCTGACATGGGCAGGGTTAATTGCTTGCTGAAGTAAGGAGATGCGTTAATGTTAACTTAATGAGAAAAAAGTTTTCCTTGTTGCCTACCGTCGTTATTAGGAAAGGAAAACAAAATTTCTGATAAAAAATGATAGTTAGCAAAGTTAGTAACATTACATTAAGAATTAGTCGCAGTAAAATAGCGATTTACTGGAATTTTTTTTCACGAATAAATTTGATCAATGCGTGAAAGTTTTAATGGACTTTTGTTGTCACCTCATCAGGAAACGGCTTGGGATCTAGTTACATAATATATATTGAATTTGCGTGTTGCCGTCTGTATTGGGTTGAAAAAATTATAAATGACGATAACTGATAATTTATCGAATGTTTTAATATCATTCTTTACTTATGAATTATCATGACAGTAGCATAATAAAACGGTGACGTCATACCAGTGCCAGGACGTATTGTTAAATGCGTACACAGAGAGAAAAATTTAATAAATGTTGCATCAGCTCAAAGAATCCTTGTGCTAACTATATGCATAATAAAATATTTGTTTGATTTTACAAATTAATTTCTTTAAATACATTTCTTTGACTGAAACGAATAGCTACGTAATTGAATCAACCAAATATCAATTTTTAGTTCAAAAAAATATCACATAAAATCAAAAGAATGTTTGCTTATTTCAATGAAACTACATTTTCATGCAAACTCTTCTAACCTCAAATAAATGAAATGTTTATTGCTTGAAAGAATACAGATGTTTTAAACAAACGTTAAAACCTTTTTTTAAATTTAGCATTTCCGCTGAAGACATAATTAAATTACCATTTTTTATTTAACTCTGTTTTATGAGAGGAGGAATATTTTGTTGATTTGAAATATTGAAGTTAAAAAATTTTATCCTTTGATGTAATTGTTCCAAGGAAAATATTTTATCATTTATCAATCTTGATATAATTAATGCCATATCATACCTACAAACTCCTTCCAGCAGATCATGCAGAAGTACATTTTCCATTGTAGCAATTATATATTTTTCAGGTTTATAAAAAAAGGAACTTGATTTAAAATCTAATATTCTTAGGTGTTCAGTCTCCACTTGATGAATTGGTTTATTAAGAACTTGCAAAATTGAACGTAAATTGTGTTGGTTATCTTCAGGAATATCAGTTAACTTATGAAATTCTAATTTGTCAAAAGTATATATTCCAGTACTGTGAGCAATCTTCAATTACATTTTAGACAACCTTTCGCGGTACTGAAGAATTACCATATAGTTTTGTCTAAAAACATACCAGCCAGTTCCTTAAAATTTTCCTGATAGTAGGAAATGAAACTTATATTTCTATATCTATCTATTAAGTTTGTCTTTGCCACTATCGATTTTGAATAATTGTTATCGGTCTTTTTTAATGGTGGAATATAATAAGTTGACTTACATTCAGTCGAAACTATTTTATTTGATAAAATTATGTACTGATCGTTGCATATGCGTCTGTAAAAAGAAAATTTATATTTGTGTAATATGTAGTCTATTTCTTAATATTTGTCCCCAAACATTTAATACCATACATGTCCATAACTCGGCATAATATACCTGATGATTATATCTACCAACTTCCTTCGTGAATATAATAATAATTGCTTTTATTTTTATTATTTTTTTATGTATTTAGAATGTTGGCGGTGTTGTATTCATGCAAAACAGACCTTCCTGCAAAAGATTGATGGAGTAATGGTTTTTGTTGTAGAGTTTCAATAGGATTATTAGGTATTTCCAACTTCTCTGCTCCATAAAACCTTCTGGTTGCACGTGGTGATTTTATGATTTGTACATGTATGTTTTCACTTGATGGCGGAGTACTGGTACATTTTGAACTAGTATCAGAGATGGAAAAAGTTTCAGATTGATTTTCCGAGAATAGATTCTTACCTATTAGAATAAATAGCTAGATCTTATTTAACTTGAAAATTACTCAATTACATGAGAAGATAGTGAAGCTGTAATTTTAAACGATATGAATTAATCGGAAACGCATATGTCATTGAAAATGTTTCAAGCACTGACATGTCAGAAAAAGTGGTTGAATCCAAAAAATATAATTTTTCAGTAAAAGGAAAACACAATTTAGAAAAATTTATAGGAAAATGAGACAATGCTGGCGGTAGAATGTCTACTAAAGCTAATATGATTTTCAAGACTGATAAAATAATATTGCAAGTATCGCAAGGGTTCGATATGTTAGTTTTAAATTTACTTTTAGAAGGTAAAATTTCAAAGTTTAATAATTAATAGATGCAACGGTCAAATCGCAGTATTCTTTTAATTTTTTTTTAAATTTTAGCCGATATTTAGCTGATATTAACTCTTTGATGAGCTCTTCGTCAAGTTCCTTAAGCTGTCGTACTTCTATTTTATTTGCTAGAGCCCATTTTTTTAAGGCTCCTATTTTAAAATTTCATGTTTGTTCTTGGTAGGTTAGGTAGGTTACGTATAAAGCCGTTTACATTTATTTGAATACCGCGCGCCTAAGACCGATATAGCACAACACACCTTAACTGGAAGTTGCTGCACGAGCTTATGAAGCATGTAGAGATAAAAAGCTCTTGATCGATAAATTCTCGTTTTGAGGCTTACACATTTAAGCACTTTTGTTGTGCTATTTTATTACACCGCTTTCGCCGAATAAATATTTCGTTGGCTTAAATTTCAACGAAATTTTATCTTTTAAAAAAAGTATAAAGCAATACTTTGCAATTCAACCAAATAAATATTTGTTGAATGAAATAAATATAAATCAAAGAAAGCGGTTCATTAAATTTAACAAATTTTTTCTCTCTGTGTACATACATACTTAACAAGAGACTATTAGTAGCATACTTTAAAATTTGTGATTGTTAATGTGCCACTATTTTCCTGCTTCATTAACAGTACATTCCTTCAAAAAACAGTTGGTAATCGTAAGAACAAAATATCATGCAGGGTCCTCCAAAATGTTCGTTTCAAGTACGAATAATATAATCATTTTGTTTGTGTCTTCTATTCAGTTAATTACGTAATTAAAGTTAATATATTTAGTAATCTGTATGTCTAACTTAACAGGTAATAATGAAAAAATTACAGGAAAGTAATAGCGTATTTACAGGAATTTTTGGAAATAAATCAGTATAGAAGTGAAATATTAAACTGAATTCCTAATATTTTCGCAGTAAATTATATAGATTGAATCTTACAAATGGAATAAATACAAGGAAAGCAAAATAAATAGAATATGCGGATAGGAGTTTGATTAATCTTTCCTAAACGAAAGTTTGTTGTAACATTTAGACATACTGTTAATTTTACACTTTACACACGATAGAGCATGAGGATTTCACATGATAGATTCGTAAATTTCGTTAAAAACATAGTAATTTTTCTCAGCGTAGGAATATACTTACGTGTATAATTTGACAAGAGAAAAACAAAACCTAAATCGCTTAAGTAAATTTACCTAAATTCGTAAAGAAAAGGGTCTTGTTCCAAGAAGGCTCTTAGCATTTAATTGGTATTCGATTGCAAGCTTTAAAAACTTTATAAAACTCCTAATTTCAATCAGATTTCATTTAGGAAAATCAATAGCCAAATGATCGCAGTAACTCTCCCCCTTCTCGGGACAATCGTTTTTAATTTACCTTCGATTTCCTGGTGGAAACTAATTTCCTTAATTAATTAACCCTCAATTTGTCTTGCGAGCAACTAATTAAAACTGCGAAAGAATTGTGACCCCCCCCCCCCCTTCTAAGCGACTTCGATTATTTTCATCGCAGCCTTTAATCTAGAATCGATCCCCGTAATTTGCAAAACGAACAAATTCGTCAAATATCGTCCCTGTGACAAAAGAAGCAATTTCATTGTGGGTTTTCAAATGCCAAGTTCCTATGTCTATTTTTCATCGTGGGTAAAGTCCGCATCGACACGATGTTTGTTGTAGGCCGACTAACAAAGGCAAACATATAAGTTAGCAAACATATCCTGCCTTCTATCTCTTATAAACACACAAATCTTGCTATTCGTTTTATCGAAAGCTCGCAGCGCGTCCCTGCCATGCTTATACAAAATAATGCAAACAGGTACGCTATATTTTGTCGGCGGTCGTTTTTACCAGTTTGCACTTGACGGTAGGGAAATACCCTTGCATTCGTGATATTAACTATCGACCAGAGTTTTCCTCAACAGATGGGAGGTTTTATCTCAAGGTACTTTCGTGGAAAACTTGTTGATTGAGATAATATATGTATGTATGACCAAACTATATAGGTATCAGCACTTACAGGTGCATTCTACAGATCGACGTCATTCTAGTGATCAATCTTTAATTAACAAATCTACTGCGGAATACCAATAGCAGTATTTCTATAGCGTGCTTTAGGGATAATGAAAATGCACTGCAGGGGAAATAACAGAATAGATCACTTGTCGTTTCACACGCTTCCGGCGGGCGCAAGTAATGCCGAGAAAAAATCTTGGGAAAGTTGTATTCCCTGTCGCACCTGATGGCTGGATATATCCAACGTTTGATAAATTGCGTAGGGTTTTGTCGGATTAATGGGAACTCCAACAGGTTTACATTAGAGTAGAAAATTTCCCGAGCGCTTCTCGTAACCTTCAGATTTAAAAGTAAGATCTGTTTGTGATTTGATGACGTACCTACTATTGTAGACGAGGGTCCAGAACATACGCAGAACATGTTGCATTCGAGCCACGTCTCTTTATTTCCTCGGCGCCTCGGTGCCATATACAACTCCCTACTCTGTTAGCGGATGAAGTTTCATGAACAGCTCCGGGATTGACACGTTCGTGATTGCGAGCACTGTAAGATTACACAACTAACTAATGGAAATGTAGTTGCCAGCAAGTAGTTGAATAAAGATGCATATGGGATGAAAGTTTACATATGGAGCAAAAGTAGGTTAGGTGTATATACTTAAATGTAATATACTCGTAATTTAATGCACAGATGTAATTAGTTATACATACCCGAAATTATACGGATATACAAAAGTTTTGACGGTCCAATTTGGCGTTGTTTGGCAACGAGATTGTTTTGGACAAATGACCAAACAAATGTCAGAATATATAGAGCTGTCAAGACGAGCGGCGAGTACTTTAGAGCTTCGTTCAAGGATAGTGTTATCCTGATGGTAGTACCACCATCGGCATTGGTTACTATACCTTTAGGCTCCGGTGCGTTTTTTGTTCTGGTTTTCGCTATTTGTTTGGCTGTTGATTTGGAAATGACCATAGCGTCGTCCGCTTTCCATTTAGAATCGTTACTGGTTGTTGGTGACTTGAAATATCCGACGCTGCTACTAAGGACGACTCAGGACTAGGCCTGGACGTATCCGGGTCTCCTTTTACGGCAAGTACTTAATAAACGTTGTGCTTTTTGCTTATAATTGTACAGTGACATTAACATTAGTGTTTTTAGTTAGGTTTCCAAGGTTACACTTACATAGATATATTTGATTGTAGTTTCGCGGTTGGTCAACTTGCCTTATGGCTTAGTAGTTGTAATTTTAATTCATATTCTATTCTTTGATTTTATCATTAATAACCATTAACATGTGTATGCAAACAATGCACAGATCTTGATGAACAGATGACACAATTCGTTTGACCCAATTTTAATTCTTGTGGATATCAGTGGGATACGACAAATATACGGATAATGTAGAACGCGTGTCTCAGATTCATCCACGGTATAAGGAAACCACTCTTGAATACCCTTATGTGAATTCGTTGCTTGAGCGTCAATTTATACATGCAGTTTATTTTTATGACATATCGATTGTTGTAAAATCATCCTCATATAGGTATGCATAATATAATACAATCAGATTTCAAATTGCTGAATATCGTTTGAATGCACGATACAGATTTACACTAATCATCCCACGTCATGTATTACAATTATTCAAAAGGTGAGTTTCATCCGCATAGCCTCGATGTTTAATTCTTTACCTCGTCAGTGAATCTGTGCTGTAGTGATGGGGTTGCGTGCGCTAGGGCAATAATATTAATAATAATAATGACTGTTAAGGGATAAATTGTGGGCGGATTTATTATGAATGTGATGCCGTCGGGTGAAAATAAATGTTAGGTGTTTACATCTAATCCAACCATTTGTAACCTCCCAGTTTGAAATTTGCTTATTTATTTAAATGTGGTTGACCCTATCTCGACTTTATGTTATGCTTTATTTCAGAATGTATCAACATGATTGTTGTTCTTTAATGCGTTATTTTGTATTAAATCGGACCAGCTTCGATTTAAAAATATATCGTTACTTCATTTAAATGCATTTACACCAATTTCCAATAATGTAGCTTTTAATTCTATATTTATAAATTTTAATTGAATAATGGCTCTATAGTAGTCATACTCCTAAACGTAGTTAATAGTTTCATATGGAAACAAACCTAGTCTCAAATTACGTACATCCATTATGTACTTGTTCCTTTAATTTTACCTCGGGCAACGCCAGATTCCAAATTACAACTTCCTCATCGATTAAATTAATATTACATACGTATGTAGATGTAAATAATGAATCAAGTTTTCCTAAAATTAGGGGCGCGGAATTATCTCGTAATAGTTTCAATCCCTCACAGTAGAGTGGTTCTAGAGAGAGTTCGTCTAGTGCACACGTGTACAATTCAATCATCTCAAAGATAAATTAGTTACATCTCCATTCATAGTTTCACTTCTATCGAAATGAATAATCAGATATATGCACATAATATAATGAATGATATTAGATGTGATATTATAGGTACATAAATTTATGATAAAATTTTTAACTCGCTTAATTTTCGATTAATCAGAATTTGCACCTTCGTGCGCGTTAAATAATTGAAACGCAACAGTTAGTAGTTTGCCAACTTTTTAATGCTTTTCATTGTTATGAAGTAAATTGGCCCAATTAGGGAAAATTCGTATAATGACATTTCATGTCAAGAGTAGAATAAACAGATAGAGTTGTTGTGTTTGTACAAAATGAATCAAAATTTCAAGTTTGAAACCGACTCGATGGAGTAGATTTTATCCGAACACGTGCGTTTCAATCATGCTCACTCGTTAAGAGTTGACATACAAAACGCAACAATTTATTGTTAAAAGCGAGGGACACTGGCGCTGTCCGTCCACGCGGTTTTAATGTCATTTCGTTTCGTATCGCGTATTAAACTCAAATGAAACCTATTACGGAGAAATGCCGAGCATTTGCGGCGCAAAATGCACCCATTTAAGCTGGCCAGATAATCGGTATTTTACGCTTCAAACTGGTGGAACGATACATGCATCTCAACTTTCTCACTGATTAAACTTGGTCGGACATAATCTAACTTTTCGAATGCAAATCTAAACTTGCGAGTGCAATGCTCAAACTTATCGAATGGGCAATATGCAGCCCTTCAGGGCAGGTTTCAACTTTTCGAAAGTGGATGAAGCTTCGTCGCGAATCAATCTTGAATGAACAGGGAAGGATTAGTTTGCCCCTAGTTTATATCCTTTATTGACCGACGCTAGGCATTTGTCTCTTGAAGCCAATATTAACAGTATGTTAACGATTATGTTAGTTTGTTGATTTAAGCCCAGTCCTTGGCGCCAAGCGCTGGATAATGAATACTTGCAAGCAATATGTCAATACGTACTTCTGGCATAATTATAACTTACCCAACTAGCCCTAATAAGAATTGTACTTATTCCTGATGAGTATCAATTTACTAGGGATATATTTTGTTACCCATAAGAAAGCGTCCAAGATGTTTTCATTATCCTTCAGTTTTTGTAATCATTTTTAGAACGTAAGCCCCCTTATAAATCGAAGCTTACGGTGAATCCTTCTATCAGGCGAAGGATGCCGTGACAAAACTGACGACAATCTCAGCAAGCCGAATCGAATATGTCGGCAACACAAAATGGATTAAACTACTGCGGGACATCTAACTAATTAAGAAAATTCTTTTGTCAAAAAAAACTCGGAATTGTTTTTTCTTTATTATTACAAAATATTATTGTTTACTTTACCATCCCTTAAGAGCCGGCTTTGAGGGCATTACACGTCTTATCAATGCTTAATTAGTTTGCATTAGTTCGGCTCGAGCAATTAACCTCTCTAAAGGCCAGTTTAAGTGCATATTTTGCGCGAGATCATCTCTGCCTAACGTTGCTGGGAATGCTCGTAAAGTGCTAATAGTTAAATTAAGTTAAGTCCTAATCTCGGGGTGAATTACAGGAACATTTGACCGGAAGACACCTAAACATCTTGACCGGAAGGGGGCGGTTTACGGCCGGAATCACGGACGATCACGAAAGCGGTTTAATTGTAAGAAATTAGTGAAATTGCGTGCTTGGCATTTGACTAGAGTCTAGCCAAATCGTTTTGAAGCTTTAAATTAATGAGAAAATTCTAACGACACGGCAACTATAAATCCTCGGGACATAAATGTCATCGCGATAGCATAATGGATTTCCATTTTGAATACAGCTTAAAAATATAATATAATGAAAGTAACAATTAATATTAGGATTGCGTCTAGTCTGTTGGAATAACAGAAGCGGCTTATGATAACAGTTCCAGACTAACCATCGTATACAATTCAGTAGAATTGTTCAGTAACTTGTTAAGTCTAAATTTTCCTAATAGCTCGAACCCAAGAGGCTCTCAAGTTCTAATCCGAATTCAAGAAAACTGTTTCGACGGGTCATGGAGAAACACACGCAGATCTCGTCATAAGCGCACTAGTTGGATTCCTCCTGGAATCCTCGGCGGTATTCTGTTACTCTGAAAGCCGAGCCTCGGAATGATCTTTTATGAATTTTCTTCTCCCCTAAGAGTTGCGTTTATTTGACGAAGGACTGCTCCGGGAACACTCAGTTTATTAAGTAAAAACTGACGCCGACGTCGCGCGTCGGTTTACCGCGGTCTCTTTTCTTTCTCTCTATAATTCTGCCTGGCTGAATTAATCATTCATGTTGCCTGAAGACATCTTAGGGATTAATATCAAATGTCCATTAGGATCGCGCCTAAGCGTGTGCAGAGCGAAGACAATTAATTTCCTTGTTCATAATCTTCGCGATATCTACACCAAATATCCAGCAAATTTGATCCTGCACACAATAGTATAAATGATTTAATTGAAGCAAATCTTTCAACTACCTAATATTTTAATAAAATATATCTTAATTAAAAGTTTTCAATTTTTCTGTAACAAACAGTTTTAAAGTTTAGATTTTAAATCATTCAGTTTTATGTATGACAATAATTTTCCTATTTAATAGAAGGTGTAATACAAATATTTTTTAAAACATTAGGACGTCTAATTATTTAGTTTTCAAATTATTGGAATTTCGAGCTTGCTCGCTTCGCGAGCACGGCGCTCGTTTTTTATTACACTCACCGGGAGCATTTAGCATTTAACATTCACTTGTATATTATCCAAAATATTAGATCATAGTTAGCAATTGTTATATATGAATTTAAAAAAATTAATGTTTTAATGTTCAAACAAAAAGTCAACAAATTTTATTTTTCAATCAAAAATAAATTACTGTTAAAGTTAAATAAATTATCTTAAACAAAAAAATAGTAAAATCTTTTTTTTTAAGAATATAATATGATCGTACTGGGTAAGCTTATTTCATTACAATAATATTATAGTAGTCTTCATTTAAAAATTCTATGACATTGTTTCGAAATTTTAAGCTTTGTTCCATCCCCTACGTCCGACTAGTTCACGTACTAGTCCGACGATCAGAAGTTCATCAACAGTATGCGTAGTTTATAAATATTTATGTACTACGCAATTTGTTTAAGAACTCCTGATCGTCTGACTAGTACGTGAACTAGTCAGACGTAGGGGATGGAACAAAGCTATAGTTTCCTGGATTCAGTACCTACTGACGTTATTCTCAAATGCCTCTATTTATTTAGTTAAAAGTAACAAATTCTTGATTTAAGATTAAAAATTCCTGAATTTGCGTTTTCTTACGTCACTATTAGCGTTCTCTCAGTGATAGTGGAGGATCAGAAACTTCTCATATATGCAACAAACAGAACTCGTCGTTGACATAGAGGTAATATTGAGTAATTACTTAAACCGTAAATACCCCAATACCACAATGAGTAGCAGTAATTAGGAATATAAACCAATTTTAGACTAAGATTGGATATTAATTAACAATTCCGCCTTAGACATACACTGTACGAAATTTGAGTAAATGTTCTTGCTACACATTAATATCTTCTATCGCACAGTAGTTTGTTTATAAAACTTAAAAAAAAATCGTTAATATCTAAGTTGAGGGACTTTTACTATCAAAAATTAGTACTAAACAAAAATCACTTTCTCGCCTATTTTTAATGTGTACTATACAATACAGATTCACATTAGGATTCAAAGAGCTTTTGAATAATTGAAACGTTCGGTTGTAAAACATGTCAACTAGCGTAGAAGTCCTATGTATTTAACAGGTTTTATACCCGAACGCTTTAATTTTGATATGTATTATATACACACACACACACATATATATATATATATATATAAACATATATATAATGTGTATTGTATTATCGGCCACTCTTATAAATTATTATAATTGTTATTGCCCAATAATAATAATATATATATATTTAAATATGGAATAGTTTCCACTCGACTTTCTCGTATATTTCTAAGATGTACTATAACATAAGACAAATTCACATTAGGATTCAGAGCGATTTTTGAATAATATTGATATATGAAGCGTTCGGATGTAAAACCTGTCAACTAGCATGAAAATACTATGTAGTTAACAGATTTTACACCCGAACGCTTCATATATTCATATATATGCACATTTAAAAAATTCTTAAAAAAGACAACTTCCGGTTGCGCAATTGTGCTAAAACTTGATATCTGTGAGTTTTTTTTCTATAAAAAGGTACTACAAAATTTGAAACAAATACCTTGAGGCAAAAGGCTACTTTCCTTGAAAGACTTCCGCTTCCGTTGCAGGTAAACTACCATTTCCGGTTATCCAAATAATCCAAAAATTGAAACGAGTTTACTTTTTAGCTAAAATGACAACATACCAAATTTCATTAATCTAGCTCAAGTCGTTTTTGAGTTATCGTGTTTATACACACAAACACCAAAGCAAAAAAGGATACATATCCTTCCAGAAACCTGGCATTAGTCGTGCATCTCCTTATACTTTTAATAGTAATGTTCTCTTTGTCAAAAGAAACGTCAAATTGACGCTTGGAGGTTAGGTTACACGCTAATGAACTAATGTAAGAGATATGCTGCTAATTTTGGCAGTAACAATAACCTAGAAAATATTCGAACCGTGTGTTTAGTCTATTGGCTCTAATCTTCTACTAGTATGGCAAAGGGGTTAATTATTCAAAAAATCATCTCGGAAAGTACTTACTCTGGGCCATTGAAATTTAGAGGAATGATTTCTTATACCCATTAAGATTCACATTTTACTCAGTATCTGACGGACGCAACCAATTTTTTGACAAATATTTAATGGTTGATATAGCAACAGTCGCGGACGTAAATGTTGTCTTATAATATATCGTAAAGTACTTGACCTGGACCGTTGAAATTGTAAAGAAAAATTATTTTTACGGTGATCACTAAGAACACATTTACTGAAATTCGTCAGCTAAAAGCACAATATGAACTTTAGTCAATATTTGATAGAACGAAGTTAATTTTTAACAAATATTTGCTGGTTTATGTAGGGAACCGTTGACGCATAGGATATTCTTCTTCCAAACTCCGCGAGAAATAGACATTGATAATAATCCACCTTAGAGGAACCTCTCGCATAGCAGAATTTGAATTGTGATCCTGGTAAATAATCAACACGGCAGATAATACAAAATATTGCATTATTTTTCATATCTTGCTTATGAAATGAATATTTTCAAATTCGATAAAGACCAAAATTTTCCTTATGTCGCGTGCAATGATCCCTTAAAATTATTGCTATTAATTTGCAGTCAATCAGTATAGGCAACCAATGGCCAATATAGTAGTTATCAACCTTTTTTTTTCGACCCCTGACTTTGAGTTCTACAAAATTACAAATTAACATTTAAGAGGCTCGGTACTTTTTCTGCGTTCAGACCTCAATAACGTTAATCCGCGACAGGTAGAAATTGATGACGGGAAGGAAAATAAAGTGAAATAAAATTTAAAAACAATAAAATTAAATTAAAATAAAATTTAAAAACAATGAAATTAAATTAAAATAAAATTTAAACACAAAAATTTAAATTAAAATAAAATAAAGGAATGGTATGGGACGAGACGAGACGGGGCGAAACGGGAAAATAATTTTTAAGGTGAAGAAAATATGCATGTGATCTAAATATTTAAAAACAAGCACAGCTATTCTTCTCATTCTGACAGCGTCTTCGCTTCTTTTCTACTCTCTCCATGTACATTTCACACTCACCCCTTTTAAAAAGACTATTTACTCTAAGTTCGTACGAAGACGGGTAGGTTTGCTAGTTTAATATAAATGTTCTTAAACAATAACTACTAAAATCTTCTTTATTAAGAATATAATATTGTCATATTGAGTAAGCTTATTTCTTTACAAGAATATTATAGTCTTCATTTAAAAATTCTATGACGTTGTCTCAAAATTTCATTTTCCTGGATTCAGTACTGACATTATTCTTATCTCAAATATCTACATTTATTTAGTTAAAAGTTGCAATTCTTGACTTAAGATTAAAAATTCCAGAATTTGCGTTTTCTTGCGTCAATATATCCCTGAGTTATAGTGGAGGATCAGAAGCTTCTCATATATGCACCAAACAGAACTTGTCGTTGACATAGAGGTAATATTGAGTAATTACTTAAACCGTAAATACCGCAGTATCATAGTGAGTAAGCAGTAATTAGGAATATAAGCGAATTTTAGACTAAGATTAGATATTAATTAACAATTCCCCCGTATACGTACACTGTACATACTTAATTGAAATAGATGTTCTCGCTACATGGTTTGTTTACAAAACTTAAAAAAATAAATATGGAGTGGTCTCCACTCGACTTTCTCGCATATTTTTAAGTTGTACTAGACAAGATAAGACAGATTCACATTAGGATTCAGAGTGATTTTTTAATAATTTTGATATTATATACACA